>JAUZNJ010078694.1:0-24379 GCA_034780135.1 Jordanella pulchra
CAGCCTGCTTTACAAAGGTGTTTGATGTTACAGGTTAAATTAAGTGGCAAAGCTGGGAGGAACGTAGACATCATTTGGACAGAGAACAGCCTCCTTATTGCTGCAACAGGGGAACCAACTGTCAGGTCAGTTTTTTTTCCCTGTCTCTGTAAATACAAAAAGCTACTTGATTGTTTTTAACTAGTCTAATTATTTCCCTTATACCTGTTAGAATATGGGACCTGGAGAGGGATGACAACTATGTTTTGTCTCTTAATGAAGTTATGGGATTTGAGAGAGGAGAGATGATCAACTGTGTGTCTTACTGTACATCTAAAGGTAAAAACAAAATGCAAATACTGAACATGGATTTCTTTCCTCTGCTTTAGAAGAAAATTTTTCAGTACAGTCGTGAACTCCGACGCTTTCTGTGTATTTTATTTCTTTCAGACTTGAAACACTAATTCCAATCAAATATATGAAATAATGTCAGAACAAATTGAGAAGCCCTGCAATACGAATTCATAAAATATTAGTGATGAGAACTAGAACTAAAAATCTTATATCCTTTCTAACAATATGAAATCTATAGAAATCCTGGCGGCTGGAACCTCCCATGGCCGCATAGCAATGTGGAAAATGGTGATGCAGCACAGCAGCAGCAGCGGCAGCTACAGAGGAGACACTAAAGTCCTGTGGAAGTTACAGACGCCTACTCAGATAGACGGGAATGTCACCCAGCTGCAGGTATTTCCTCAATTTTAATGAAATGTTCAAATGCGGCCATTTTATTTCAAACATATAAACTGACTAAATGAAATCTTCCTTTCATAAAACATATCATTTATTTTCAGTGGGGCTCCAATCAGAACCTGTTGGCTGCAAACAATTCAAGAACAGTTCTGATCCTTTGTGAGCATGTGATGTCGGCCCACTTCAGTCAGCAGGTGGCAGCAGTGCAACTTACCCCAACTCAGCTTAGCATCACTCAGTTCACCACAGGAGTGACCCTCCCTCTACAGTGTAAAGTGCACATCAAAGGAGTGTGTGTTAGCAAGGTAACCCAAGCAAAACAAGGACTCTACAGAGTTTTAATCTTACAATTGGAACTGAATCAGTGTGTTTGTTCCTCTGACAGGACTCTGTGACAGTCTGGGATGGTAACCTGGTCTCTGTGTATGAGCTCTCACAGACGGGTTTGCACATCACAGGTATAATACTGGACTATAATCTTTACAATCTCTTGCGATATTTAATATTCCAAATGATATTGTAATATCCTTACATCCTTAACATTTAGATATTTGTTACATGTAACGTGGTCACATGGCAATTCTTTGACTCCTTGTAAACATTTTTTTACCAATAATAATACTGAAGGTTTTTAGTACTTTGTCTCTGTTTGCTTTGCACATCTATAGATTAAAATTCTTGCCCATTCCTCTTTGTAAAACAGCTCCAGCTCAGTCACTGATCAAACAAAGATGTTTTTTGATAATGGATTGAACAGAGCTCTGTGAGATGTTACTTTAGAACCTAACCCTGCTTTAAAGCTCTCTTTTTATGTGATGTTGTTTGTCCTTTAAAGTGCCTTTGGGATCAGAAATAGATTTGCTGCATTATACAGAAAGACAGAATACATGACACACAATTGGACTAAGTCTAAATTGTTATTTCTGATTGTTTTTTTTTTAATCTTCTGGTTGATAAGTATTCACTACTTATTGTTTATGTTTGATAATAAAGCCAGGTTAAATTAATTTAGTTGTACCTTCAGAAAAGTTCCTGTCAGCTTTCATTTGAATTCATCACTTTTCTTTCCATCCATCATCATCATCACCATCATCATCTTCATTGCAGGATCCTTTCCTTGTGATTCCCAAGTTGTTGCTGTACATGATCAGAACCTTTACACTGTTGAACCAAGCAGAGTACAAATCCATACTCCTCAGGTATGTTCTGACAAACTAAACCTAGAGCCTGATGCTCAAACTGCATTTGGAGTGGTTGGGTTGCTGTATTATTTGGTCCTCTGTTCTTCTTCTTCATCCAGGGTACAGTGAAGCAGCTTTTAACTTTCTCCAAAGCAGAGGGGAACCCTGTGCTACTCAATGTGTGCCAGTCATACCTTGTTGTCGGTACAGACACGGCACACATTAGAGTTTACAACCTCTCCAGAAGGTAAGCAGATTCATAGATGGCTTTTCTGATTTCATTAACATACAAATAAAAATAGTTGCTGTTTTTCGTGAACACTGCTTTCTCTGTTTTTATAGAAATGCCAAAGCTCTCTGCAGTGCTAAGAATTTAGCAGACCACATCACCAATTTGGGAGCCCTGAGGTCTGTCAAGTGTAATGCCAATGGCAGCCATGTTAGCATCCTAATCTCTCAGGTTAATAAACATGATACAGTCACACTTTGCTCTTTTGAATCAAGTGAAATGGGCTCTTCATATTATAAACTGGATATCTTTCTTCAAACCGACCTCTAATCTTTCCTCTCAGGTAAACGGACGACCGGATCACAAAGTGTACTTCTATGACATTGAGATGGATACTGTGACACACTTTGACTTCTTCACTGGCAGACCGTCCTCTGGTTTCTCTCAGCCAGATGAAAGTGATAAGTAAAGACATCATTTTGACCTATTTATCAGCTCTGATTTCATTTTATATCACACATACTAACCTACACTCATTTTATTTTAGGCAGAAGTTTCAAGAAAATGAATTCAGAGGTCGCTTTCCTGTGTCTCACTTCTGGGATGAGAGTGAACCTCGTCTCTATGTTTGTGAGACCGCGCCAGTCGGTTCTGAGAAATCAGCAAACGGGCATTCAGATTTGGTAAACGACACCTTTCTAAACAGATGCGACCCATTTGATCTCCTGTTTTTACCCCTTGAAAATATGATTTATTCTTACAGTATATTATCTACAGCTCAAAATGGAACTTCCTGCAGTGTTTGGCAGGACTGATCAGGAACATGAACAGATTTTGACATTGTGTCTGTGTCCCGTCCCTTAGGAGAACGTGTCGGTGGTGACGCTGTTCTGTACACAGGAACATGGGATCCTGCTGCTGGACTGTTTCTCTAAACCTTCAGGTTCTCAAGCCCTTCTCGCCCTGGATGTGCCGTTCTATTACTTTAGCTGCAAGGTGAAGACAGCCAGACTCTTTGTTACCACATTTTGATTTAGTGACCATTTTATTCATTTATTTTTTACTTTTTAAAGTCATTTTAGATATGTTTTCATTTAACTCTTTGGGCTCTATTTATTAGCATATTAATTCTTTTTGATAACTGTTCTTATGTAAACGTTTTTGTCTAATCTAAAACACCCCAGCTATTGTATCGGATAGGTGGTGTGTTTCTTCCACAAGTAAGTGCTCGGCCAATTAGAGCGCTTCTGTGTTTGTGATTCCCATCTTTCAGGAGCCGTGATTGTGTTTGTCCTTATAATGCATCAAATCAAAAGAAACATGTCTGCTCCCTTTCGGTTCTTTCCTCAGACCAACATGTTTGGATTATCTAAGAAACACCTTTAATGTCTGGATTTATTCTGGGTTTTCTGTCAGATACATACAGGGTTCAAATTATCCTCACAGACTGTAATATTTGGATGCAGGCCTCTACCCTGGTTATTATCTCTTAAAAAGCTTTGTTTAAGTTAGAAAACCTCCTACACCCTTCAGTGTTACTTAGAAAAGTTTCAAATCAACATATGTTTATATCTGAAGCTTGAAGGATGATTTTCACCCTGATCATTTAGACCTGCTCATCTGTTTTTCACTTTTAGTAGATGAGTTTTTTTTATTGATCTCACACCTGATGTTTTACCGCCATCCTTTCATGAAGAAAGTAAAGATGTAAACTTCTGACAAACAGCCAAAGATGTTATTGATTATTTTTCTTTTTTTTTTAGTTTTCCCGTTTATTGATTGCTGGCTTTGTTATATGATACTCTGTTGTTTAGCATCCTCCTCCCATGCCTACTTCACCCCCAGTATTAATGCTCTTCCTGGAATTCCACATATAAACTTTTGCTGTAAAATAACATACACTTACAGTTATTCTCCAAAGTATCATTACTTAAATGACTTTACTGTGTGACTTTACATGTAATCCTAAGCCAGGTGAGGAGCATCCAGGGATCACCGAGGCTTCGTTACTCTCAGCTCAGAGTGAGCCAAAAGAAGGGGCTCCCGCTACATCCCCTCAAATGGTGTCCAGACGACCTCTAAGGGACTTTGTGGGCCTGGAGAATTGTGAGAAGCGCACCCATGATGCCATGCTGAACTTCAGCTTCTACCTGACTGTGGGGGACATGGATGAAGCCTTCAAGTCTATCAAGCTCATCAAAAGGTTGGTGTCGACTAAGCGGCGTTGTACCTTCAGTTAAAGGCCATGTTGGGTCGTAAATAGAGGCGACATGGAGACTAATTTATCAACAAGGGAGTCATTGAGCTGTTTTTTTGCTTTCATCACATCCTAGTGAGTCTTTTTTGACAGGTCTCAGTTCAGAAGAAAAACAGATCTCATGGGGTCAGCATTGTTAATACAGCCTTGAGCTGTTCACAGAAAGTTTTTATCGTTTCAACACTTAATGTTTCTTATTCTCATTCAGGACCTTTCATCTGAGAGTGAAGTAAAACATTGACAGCAGCTATTTAATTCAGTTCAATTCAGAAATACTTTATTGTTTTTAAAGAGACATTTGAAACCCCTTTTAACCACATATTAATATATTTAGGTTTTTTGATTCTAATTCATGGACACATTTTAAAGTGTGTGAATTAGTGCTGTGGCCAAAATGTATCCATCTAGTGCAAACCTTTATTCATTGGTTTTATTTAGATGTCTATAACAGCCTTTGATTGAGGGTTTTCTGTAGATCTGCTCTAAGGGGAAGGCACCCTTCAGAGTTTATACAATTACCTTTGCTAGAATGATGGTGTATCCTGAGGGGATGTATATTTCTAAACATGTTGTGACACAGACAGGCAATTAGTTTCCAGATTAGTCAAAAACTGTCGAACTTCCATTTATACAAACATTAAATCGTTTCGGCATCAGGGCGGGTGACTTGCTCCTGATTGTGGGTGTGTGCGTGCGCTTGGTCATAGGGGAAGGTATCGGGAAATTCAGAACATCACCAAATATGTTCCTGCAGAGAATACGTGATTCCGTGCACTCATTCAGATTTTTGTGTGGTTGTTAGTTTCTCACGTACAAACATTGTGTAAAGGGAAATGGCATAAAAGCCAACACAAGGTAGAACAGCATGACCAGCCGGATATTCCAGCCTTTTTAATAGGCCTGATGACAGCTTTAGTAAGCTGAACACCAGTGGCTATTAATAAAACTGCCTAGTTTTTTTATATATTTATATATTTATTAAATACAGGTATTGTGTTTGATTCCTGCATATCCAGACCCACAGGACTGTGTTTCCTGCAGAAATAACCTGGATACTCTGAGACCCAACTCTATGATCTAACAAAGGTTACAGTTTGCCTGCATCGCCTATAACAGTTTAAACAGGTTATTTTAGCCTGTCTTTGTATCAGTTAAATGTTTTGAATAATCAAAGAATCTTTCAATTTATATGATCTGAAACATTTAAATGTGACGGTCTATAAGAGGGAAAATATTTCATTTTTAAAATAGATTTCTTCCTCATTGGTAATTTGTCTTCCAGTTTAATAGTATTAATTTCATTGAATTAGAAAAAAATGCTAGCTTGAGATCAGAAAGTGTACAGATAGATAATATTTTTGTATATTTTTATCACAAATTTGTATTTGTACGCTTAATGAAGATACATTATGATATATTAAAACAAAAGTAACATTTTTTTAGAAGGAGTCAAATAATTACCATGTGATTATGTAATGAGATGGTCCAAAGCTTTATTTCATGTTTCTTGGCACCAGAACCACGAGGAGCTCTTTGGACCTAGCAGAATGACCCTTCATAACGTTTACAAAATATTATGAAGAGCCATTTAATGTTTTTAGATATAGATATGATAACAAATGCTTTGTTAAATAATATTTTTAATTGAAGTAATTGCATTAAATGTACACAAATATCACAATAAAAAAATGTTTACATCAATTTTTGTTCTCATCAGGTTTAAAACTTTGTGATTATTCTTTTCACATGATCTCGGAGAAAATATATGTACCTTATTTTGTTGTCGTCTTGTTATTCAAAAATCTAAATTGAAATAAAATGGTGTTGCTTTAAAATGTTTTACTAATTTACCTACATTGGATAAAATTGATCCTTTTATTATCCTATTTATTTCCTCATGGATTTAATCTTTCTGAATGAAAATAAATACTCACTAAATTTGTTTTTTCCCTTTGCACAATTAAAAGTATGCTGAAGTATCCCAAAAAAGGCTGATAGTAAACTTTGGTAAACAAGCAGGGGTAGTATTACAATATTTTTTTCTTTTATCAACTGTAGTAACATGTCAGCAGTAACAACAACAGTAGCCACTGAGTTCATATATTTAGAAATACATTTATTGAATTTACAATAGCATTTAGTTGATGTGCCTCTTTGCTTGCTACCCTATTGGACTCATACATAACTTAAAGGTTGGTCCCAGTATCCCATATCTAATGGCAGCACTGTTCTAGTCTCTTAATTTAAGGTGTATAGTATGTACCACAAGCAAGCAGAATCTGATAAGGAAAGCATAATAATAAATGTGATATTCATCCTGTTTATTATCTTTTTAACAGGGTGACTTTGTTTGACAAAAGTTGACAAAAATCCGAATTAATTCACAGACAGTTTCTTTGTATTTTCTCTTTGTGTGTCATTAATTGGAGTAAATCTTGTTTCATTCTTTGCTTCTACCAATTTGATCTACTTTAGCTTTGTGCGTAATAAGATCAAAACAATAGCTCTTAGTTTCTGTTTAGAACTCTGTTAGTCATATAGAAAAGCACAGTTAAAAACTTGCTTTACAACAGCACCTTGTTAGTTGACCAACTTACCTGGAAGATATGCTAATAATATCAATATGTGTTTACATTTTAAGACATTTTAATGGATGGAGACAAATATGAGGTAATCTGGTGTTATCATTCCCAATTCCTAATTCTGTCAGGGAGCATTCAGTAAGTGCGATTTATAAAAATATGTCAAGTTCCAGCTTGATCTCTTTATAAAGACGTGTTGAATACAGTTCACACCCAGGATTCCATGTTAGCAACCAGTTAGCTCACCTTAGGGTGATTATAACGACATACGGTATGAATGTATGTTTTTAACTTTGAGGCTGCTTCGTGGTATTTTGGGATAAATATGTGCTTGTGCTTTAAGCAGCAAAATAATTTGATTATATTTAAAGGGATGGGAGCAGAAGAAACCATTTGCTGTAGGAACAAGTATGTCCACCCTTCTTGGAGCTACAGGGATGCATATTGTCTTTAGAGTCCCATTACAGACATCAAGCCAAAGTATAACGAGCTGTAAGGAACACGGTCTGGTCCATAAGTCGTGACTCAGCATGGTGACTCCACATAGTCATTATCTAAACGTGGATGGAAAGTTGATGCCAGTGAAGGAGGGATGATTATAACTGGACCTAGGCAGTCATCTCGTCGGTGTAAAATGTTCCAGATGAGCATGGCTGCTGCCATTGTGGCCAGGAGGCAGGCTGCAATGTTCACGTAGCAAGAGTAGGACAGGTGTGTGTAGGGTCCGATCCTGTAGAAGGTAACTAGACCAATCACCAGCACAAAACCTGTAAGAACACAAAGAGGGAAACAAAAACAGGACAGTTAAAATGCATATTAGATATTAAATGCAGCATACATTTTTATAACATTTTGTTACAGTTGTAAGATCTCAAACTTAAAGTTTTAGAATGACATAATTGTTTCAAACATTAGTTCCCATTTTAGGAAGAAAATGATTGAAGTGGTTCTTATGAAAGTGGTGACAAAGGATCCAATCAAATACAGACCCATGTCTTTGCTGCCTCAAAATTTTTAAATACGTCAAAATATATTTTTTAACAGAGTCAGTGAATTTATTGAGAATTATGAGTTAATAAACGACTATCAGAATGGGTTTGATCAATGTCTTTGGGAATGAGGAAATGCTTTAAAATCTAAGGCAACAGAAACAATACTGTTGTTGTATATATGAATTAATTTAAAGCACTTATCACAATTTATGGAAAATAAATGTGTTCTTGAATACATATAATTTTTTATACTGAATCTTAAGTCAGACAAGATTAACCTTTCTGTTGTCCCACAACATTTAGTATTGGGACCCAAATGATTTATACTTCCTTTAAGGGACATATTCTGTTAACAAAATGGGCTACATTTGGTGGTGAGAGCAATTTATTTTGGTCAGGGCAGGACATTAACAACTGAAACATTTAGCAAGAACATTAAAAATGTTACAAATCTAGTTTGAGATTAATAAGTTATCCAATTAAAGATAACAACCATTTATCGTCCTCAATGTTGTAAGAGTAAATTTTAAAAAAATTGAGTTAAAATTGAAAGAGTAATGAATAAAATTCCTAGAAAATTATTGAAGAAATGTTGGTAGACAATGTAATCATCCTACTAAAGGAAAGCACAGATGACAGAAATGTCTTCTTTACTTAAAGCTGTGGCACTAGGGATTTGTAAAACAAATAAAAAACTCAGAAGAAAAAAAATGTACGCATATTATAGATAGGACTATTCTAAACTTTAGTGTGAGAATTTGCGACAATGTTAAAATAATATTATTTGTGCTTTTTAAGAATTTTTACCTGGTGTGCCAAGAGCATAACAGTACCAACTGCAAATTCACATTTTATAAAATATCAGGCTGCATAAATAGCTTTAAATTATATTAAATTAATAATCGCTGAGATCCACATTGTCTTATGTTGCTTAAGATGAAAAAAAAAAAACTTACATTGCAAAATAAATCCACATTAGCAATCCTTAATTCAAAGTGTGAAATAAACACAAACCTGTAATTGTTTTTGTTCATATTTATAGTTGTTTGCACACATGCACAGTGCAAACAGGGTGAGAATACACTTTATAAAATATCCTTTCCCTGCACTGTATGAAAGAATGCAGCTTTGAATTGGTCAAGTTTTTAAATGCCCATGTCTGTTTGGGACATTTTCGTTCTGTTTAGAAATGATCTGTCAGCCTTTGCAGAATGATTTTCTGTTTTCAACATCTAAGCCAGTAAACATATTTATTGTCCAGAGGGTTTCATAATTATGTCGCTGCCAATTTTTCCAGGAAACATGTCCATACATCTCTAGGACCACCAAAATGAAACTTTACTCCAAGCCAAACAATCTTATTTTTTCTTTTTCTGTGAGCGTTCCTTTATTTATTAGTGTTTGCTAAATATTTGGGGAAATCATAAATGGACAGAAGTTCCTTTGCTTGTGTTTTAACATGGCGCTGAGGCTCTGTGTGGGGTCTTTGAATCAGAAAATCTGCTTCCTCTTGGGAAGAACTTCTGAGATTTCCAGATTAGTCCTCAAAAGCACAAAAATATCAGGGCAGAGAATTTATTTTCAGAAAGGTCTTTGATATGTTTTGTCTCCTGATTTCCTTGTTTCAGAGTAATTTAACTCACGCAACAATAATCTCCTGTTTGCATGCAAAGTTAGAAAGCCTCAACCTTCAGAACGCTGCTCTTTGTTTGATCTTTACTTTCAGTCGGACTTATTTTCTCCTCTGGTTTAAGACAACAGCGTTCTCAATGCTTCCTTTGACTTAATCTCCACGTTCAGGTGTGGTCTGTAGCTGTTCAATTGTTCCGCAAAAATACATGACAGAAAAAGTGGCCCATCCTCAGTGGTCTAAAAAGGGACCCAAGATAATGACTGGAAATAGGGATGTTGGTACTTTAGGATATGAATCAGTTTGTTTCCTGGAGTGGTCAGCGGCCACAGTTCATTTATATTTCTCTCTCCACTTCTATAGAAAGATGGCCGTCATTGTTTTAAATAAGGATGTGGATAATTGTCTGTATATCACAGCATGTCTGCCTCTATTTGGATGTAAAGAATGCAAGTGTTTGCTCGATCCAGTCATGTTTAACCTGTCTGGCTCCTTGTTCAGGATAATGAATAATCTCCTGTCATTCGGGCTGTGTGAACCTCTCTTTTTGGCACAGACTTATCTCTCAAATTTCCTTCCCCATCTTCCTCTTTCCATCCTTCCTTCCTTCCCTCCTCACCACACCCCCCAAGCCTTGAGCTTGATGTATTTTTTGGAAATTTGACATGAATATCAAAATAATTCCCGTGTTTGGCTCAGTCTGGTATCATTAGACATAGATGTGTGAAGAGTGAAAACCAGAGACTTTTAAATCCTAGTTTCTTCACAATCAGTCCCTTCTAATGAAAAAGGCTGTAGACTGAATTTCTTCTGCTTTGTGGCACTTAATGCGTTTATTTACAGCGTTGCAACCTGGCAGTGGGAAGGCCGGCAGTGAGCCTTGAATCCCAACCAACTACTACTGATTAGATATCACTTTGTGGAGGTTAATAATGTAGTCCCACCCTTGCACACTTTGTGAACAGTTCCAAAGAATTTTGGCACGTCTGGAAATGAAAACATTCCAAAGAAAAAGAGCAAAGGGTAAAAATATCTCCATTCATTCAGAACTGAAGCCCATTGACCGACTCACTGGGGACTGGCTCGGTTTGGAGTGGACTGGTTTTTACAGAGAAATTACTGAACCTTTTCACCATTTCATTTTGCTATCCTGACTTCAACGTAAAAGAAAAAACCCAATCTACCCCTGAGTTGATATTTGTAGCTCCACTGTTTATTACTACTATTCATGCCAATTTCTTTGCAGATCCAGAATATCACATTTTTGCCCATTATTCCCTAAATAATATAAAGCTCCATCAGATTGGATTGAAGGCATCTTTGAAATGTTGCTTTTTAAGTATTTATACAGATTTTGATTTGATCTTTGGCTGTTACATTCTAATAGCTCAATGATCTGGACCGTCTCGTATCTCTGGTGGAAGGTTTACTGTCTGGAAGGGGAACATTCATGCCTCTAATAGGTTTCCTTCCATGACCTTCCTGTGTTTAACGCTGCCCAGCTTCTAATCAGCTGTGACCTGGTTCCCTGGATCCCTACAGCATGACGCTGCCACTTCCATGTTTTACTGAGTGGATGGCATGCCCATGCAAACACTTATGCATGTCTTTCAGCATCGGCTTTCGTCTTGCCACTCTTCCATAAATGTCAGATTTGTGAGGTTCATGGTTGACAGTTATCAGCTGATAGGTTCTTCCACCTGAGCTGTAAACCTCAGCAATCATCATGAGCCCCATGTCAGCCTCTCTAAGCTAATTTTATTTGGACAGATTATTTGGTAGATTTGCAGTTATGCCAGACTCTTTGAACACCACACCACATTCTCTTTCTACTTCAGTTAACTTCCTGATTTGTGCTGCTCTCTCTGATTGAATCCCAGTAAAGTATGTTCAGTTTTCAGGGTTTCAAAAAGAGTCAAAGTGAATTAGCTCAAGTGATGTAAATATTTTATAAAGACTAAAACATTTGATTAGAATTTAAATTTGTTGAGGTTCAAATGTTAAGAAAACTATGATCGGAAATGTTAAAAAGCTTGAACACATCCTGTTTACTTACCTTCATTTTAATAATGCTTAGAACAGACAGAAAGGGGGCAGAGTTGTGTGATATGGCTTTTCAAATTTATATGCCTGTTTTCATGTCCTGCTGCTGTATTATTTCTTTTTTTGTGTTTTTCACTTTTGTTTGCTCAGTTTCTTATTTAAAAGACAATCTGTGTGTATTTACAATAAGAACATCATGTGACAAGAGATACTATATTGTTTACAATGGGTAAACAACAAAACAATGGAGCTAAGAATGGTAGCACCTTTCATTAGCGTTGAGAAAATAATAAAGAAATGCCAAAGATCCAGTTCAACAAAAAAAATTTGGAAAGGGTAGAGACTTGGATTACGCTCACGATACAGTATGAATGTTTTTGTTCACTAAAGAGGGAGCTAAAGCTGAGGAGGCATTTAGATGTGTTTCATTTGCATTAATTTCAATAAAAAGGTTTTAGTCTTTGACTTTTTTATTTAATGAATTTAAATATATGTTAGCTTGATGATGTGTCTGTTTGTGTTTGGTAGGAATGGGAATTTTCTTTTCCCTTGTGGTTTTGATAGGAGGCTCCGGGGAGGATTCACTAGAACTTCAATTTTTTTTAGATTTATTTATTTAATTCATATCAGTGGGTATTCGAACAATGCTCAGTTGTTGCTTTACTCTGAGGTCCTTGGATTCTACTTAGGCTTAAAAAAGACAAAAGAAAACACTATCAGTACGGATGCTTGGTGTTTATAACCTTATTTTATCGTGATCAAATTATTTTTGGTCTTTTTTGAATGTAATGTGACTGCATCTTTAAATCATGACATCATCTGACCTGGATGTATTTATCTCATCTTGTTTCTTATTAGGTTTGTTGAACTTTCATGGTCAGTGAGCAGAACTGGAAAGTGACATTTTTTCCAGAGAACTTTGTTATTTTTAGATTTCCAACTTAACGGTCTAGCCATGAATGTGTGACAAATTCTTGGTTGTTGAGATGGTTCTTTCTAATATGGAAAAATACAGTAACTTTGGGAGGGCCTCAGTCCTTTCTCCAAGGCCTTTAGATAAAGGCAGGCACGCACTGTAATTGGAGTTCAAGTCACCAACAATAAAGAGGATGCTTTATTTGCGGCTTCTCCTTTGCAAACACAGACATAAAAGGGCCATCTTATCTGGAATGAAACGATTCCCACCCTGCTGTCATGTATACTGCAGGATATTTTTCCACCAAATCAAACTATAAACACATAAACACTAAGGTTGTATGTGCACATTCCCCCTCATGCAAGCCCCCACACAAACATGCGGTCCCTGTCGAAAGCTATCTTTCCCGTTCTTTCCCCCTCCCCTTTTTTTCCTTCTTCAGCTCAGGGGTTTGCATAACAGGTAGTCACAGACATTTCCTCGTCCTGAGCAGGGATATCCTGGCGCCCAACAGTCGCTCCCTGGTTCGCTGCAGCTCTTGCTCGTGGATTCAGGACCAGAACTAAATTTAGATCCAGAGCAGATCCCTTCATTCTCCACTATTGCAGCTCATTCTACAGAGAAACTACTTCCCACAACACAATTCTCTTTTATTTCATTAAAGCAGGCTATGGCAGAAATGTCTTGATGCTGCCAATGAATTAAATGATTTGTAACAACCACATCAATGTCTGGCTATGTATCATATCATATGAAATGTATCATTTCAAAGAACATCTATCGTTAAGTGAACCCCCCCAACTATGTTTTGCTTTTTGTAACAGACCCTATTCAGAGCAAAAAAAGATTAATATTAAAGATGAAATAAAAGAAAAGTTATCCGAACTGACCAGACCTAATATAAAACAGATATTTGCCCTTGAATCTCACAACTGACTACCCCTGTTTGCAGGAACAGCTGCCATATTTGTTATTTGTGAAAACTGATGCTTTTTTCCACTGTGGGGGACTTGTGGCCACTCATCTTTGCAGACTTGTTCAATGAAGCTGCAGTTGAGATTATCCCAACATAGTGTTTTTTTTATTAAACTATACTATATAAATAAACTTGCCTTGCCCTGCTGCGGCATCTCAATGAGATACAAGACCAGATTTTAACCAGAGCATCCATGAATATTCAATAATTGATTTGTTTTTAATGATTGATTTAGTGCTAGACCTGCTGATATCCTTCAGATTATTGTTTTGTTTCATAACTCAAGGTGACAAACTGATGGTCATATATTCTTTGTCAGGCTTTTCGGACAAAGACCAGAATTCATGGTTTAATCAGTGAAAGAAAGTTTTCCCAGCCCTCAAACTGCAAACCAGCCCCAGAAAATCACACTCCCACCTCCACGTTTAACTGGCACGGTGTTCTTTTTTCAAAAATAAGCTGCCTTAGTTCTACTACAGAATATTTGTCCTGAAGTTTTACAGATTTTCAAGATCTTTTTCGGTCAATGTGAGACGGGCATTTGGGTTGTTTTGCGTCTGCAGTCGTTTTGTCTTATCAAGCTAAGCCTGCAGATGTTCTGGGCTCTTTTGTAAACTCCTGCTGGTATTTGATGCTTTCTTGGAGTCATTCTGGTTGGCAGGGCTTTCCTGGAAAGGAGTGTCCTGTGCATGAAGTATCTAAAGAAATGTTCCTGATTTTAACGTTTATTCAATATTCCCCTTTTTTAACTATGTGGATAACAAAAACAACAAATAAAGGTCCACATTTAAAATTATTATAAACTGTGATGCTTTAGTCAAGGTTTTCATCCAACCTATTTATTCACCCATTTCTGAATATATTTTTGCATATATGTTGGAGTTGTTGCAGTGCAAGGTGGTCCATACAGATACTCACTAGCTAGTTGGAATAGCGCAGCAATGGCTTCCTCCCACCACTGGGACTCCTGAGTAAAAAAGGGCAGCTCCAACAGGCCGAGAAGGAAGATCAGCTGACCAGCAGTCAGCGCCACGGTTGCTATCAGGTTGCACGCTCGCATCATGTTAAACTGCACTTTGGAGAGCAGAAGAAATCCTGTGTCAAATCTCTTTGTTAGTAATGCAAAGCATCAACGCTTGACAAGCACAATACTTTCCATTGTTAAAAAGGTCGAATTGTCGTTTTCCTTTTTTTTTATGAATGGTGAACTGCCTCTCTGTCAAACATAGCCAGGCAGAACTGCCAGTAGTATCAAGTTGAACCTGCCAGTGAAAGTTAAGCATTTCCCAGATATGTACTTGAATGGCAGCTTCTCATTAGAGTGTAATATAGAAAAGTGTTTAATCCTGTTTCTTTCCCCCAAGCCTTTCAGAAGAAAGGCTTGGGGAAAAGAAAGCCAACAAAAACAAGAAAATTATAGGTGTAGTTGTTCAGAACATTCTTGGCTTCCTTGAACAAATTCAATCAGCTAGACTTCTTGTGATGCATCATTTCTACCATACTAAATATTACTATCTTGTGATATAATTTGCTTTAAACTAGACTGCATGTGTTTGGTTCTATTGCTGACCATATTGATGGATCGTGATGTAATGAATTGGACCCATTTTTCTTTGACAGTTAAAATGACTGAGCGGAATTGAAGTGAAGTAAATGAAGCTGCCATAGAAATGTTGCATTAGAGAAACACCAGGTTGAGTGCTAAGTGAGAACTACTGATGCTGCACCAAGTTTCTCTCCTTGATCACATTTATATTTCACTGAATAAATGTAAACTACAGAAATAAGAGCAACAATAAACAACCAAATACCAATAACTACAGAAAGAGCTACTACTCCAGGTAGATGTTGTTATTAAGTGTTTTTTTTTGCAAAAAGAATGACATGAAGCCTTACATTTAACAGTGCTGTGGGATTCTTGGTAGCCTGCATAATCAGACCCCCATCCGAGGCTCTGACACTGTCTTTGACTTGCACCCTGGAGGTCATCACGGCCCCCGACGGGGCACATTTTCCATAGTCCCACATTCCTCTTGCGTCCGTCCTCCAGAGCTTGAAGGACCCAGCTCGGGGTGAAGGCTGCGACATTGTTTAGGACTAAGGACAGCAGTGCAACCAACACTGCCGCCGCCACCAGCCTCTGGACGGCCATGCGTCGCCTGACGCCTGCCACCTCTCCCCCTCCGTGATGTCCCTCCTCAGTGTACCGCTCGCTTCCGACCTCTGGGCCAGAGTCGCTGGCAGTGCTCTGGGCCCCCGGACTCCCCTCCACGACCTCAGCTTCCAGCTGGGACCTCGGCTCTTCTGCAGCTCACTCAGACGGTTTTTGCAGGAGTGTTGCTTTACCTAAAGAACATCTCCATTCATCCTCATTCAGGGGTTGGTTGTCGTGGCAGCAGATTCTCAGCCCTCCTCCTCAGACAGCAGTGCAGGTACTTGGGGGTTTATCCAACTGGTACCTGGGTCCATTCCACTGGCTTCCTCTAGCTGCAGTTTGACTCTTGAATCTCAACCCCGCTTAATTTGTCTGTACCTAAACCTTTTCTTTTCTCGCTACTCTGGTTGTTTCTCTTTTCTGATGTCTTTTTGTGGAGCCTTTTTTATCTAGTTTCTTTTTTTCCCAAAGCAGTACTAAATCATTTTTTTAAATACATGAAAAATGAAAAGGTTCTTTGAACAGTGTTGCTAGGAGCCGACTTGCTGCAGACTTTGTATAGACTAACTTCAATCCTCTTGACTTGGAGTATCTCCACTGTCTGACTGGAACAAGAAGTCCTCTGGTCCACCTCCTGCTGCTTCTCCCCGTCTCCTACCAACTGCTCTCTTTCTCTCTCTCTCTCTCTCCCTCTCTGTCTTGCACTCTGCAAACACTTTAGGTCAGAGTTGAAAGAGAGAGCTGCTTTTCGCTACGGTCCGAGACATCAGTTTGCAGATGCCGCGAGCTCTACACCAGCAGTCCCCTCCTCCAGGATCAATTTAAAAACTGTGTTTCTATTTGCGAGTGTCTAAAGAAAAAAAAATCTTGTTCTAGACGTCACAGCTTGGTGGATTCTTTTGTGTGAAGACCAGGGGGCGTCTGCTAAAGTCCTCTCTCCCATGTGCAACAAACAGACTGGCAGCCAAAGTCAGCCAGCAACAGGATGTGTTTCCTGAGAGGAAAAGAGGATTGGAAAAGGGGCCAAATGTAGACCTGTTTCTTCTCTTGTCTTTCCTTTTCTGGATCTCTCTGCGTCTTGCTCTGAAAGCTTGATGTTTAAATTGCTGAATTCTGTGACCATAAAAAGTATGACATGGCTAGCTTATACTAACTTTCATTTATTTCTGTTGGCTTCCATCAGCGTGCTCTTAGCAGGGCCCCCAAAGATTTGGGGTATTTCCTGTTGCTTGACTTTCAATAAACAACCCACATCTGTATCTGCTAAAGAAAAGAGGAGGGAGGTGATACAAATAGAGACCAGATGGTTTTGGAATTTTCAGTTTGGAGTTGAAGCTAAAGTTAAAAGAGGCGAGGGATCAGTTTACATCACAGAGGCGAAAGGGAGAGAAAAAAAGGACAGAAGGTTTAATACTTATCCCAGATCTAAATATTTGATATTTTTGGTTTTTGATGTGACCAAATGAGAATAATAAAACATAATTGTTTGTTTTCGGGTTTATTGAGAAAAACACAAAGTAGCACGTAACTTTGAGCAGGAATGAAAAGAACAGTTTGTTTGAACATTTCTTTACATCTTCCAGCAGGACGGGGGAATTCCAACTGGGAAACTTGAATGTTTACGTATAATCAACACTGACTTACAAATCCATTATGGAAGCCTGTGTATGAAACTTATTAGAAACTACAGTAAAAAAAAAAAACATTTATTATGTTATTCATTTTCCACACAGTGGTGAACAACCCATGTTGGTGAGCATATGTTGCTATAATTATAGACAGATTAAAGGACACTATAGCTTGCCTTGCTGGTAGTTATCTTGGGGACTAATTGGTTTATTCCTTTACCTTCTGCTGGGATCAGGGAATTTTACCTTGTAGGGGATTAATTCATCCATCCATCTTCACCCGCTTCATCCGTCAGGGTCGCGGTTGGCCCAGTGCCTATCTCCGGCAGACTATGGGCATAAGGCGGGGTCCACCCAGGACAGGACGACAGTCTGTCGCAGGGCAACACATAGACACACAAGGACGCGTAGCCATGCATGCACTAGGGACAATTGAGAGATGCCGATTAACCTAACAGTCATGTTTTTGGACTGTTGGAGGAAGCCGGAGTACCTGGAGAGCACCCACGCATGCACGGGGAGAACATGCAAACTCCATGCAGAAAGACCTCAGGCCGGGACAGAACTCAGAACCTTCTTGCTGAAAGGCAACAGCCCTAACCACTTCTCCACCTTACAGCCCAATTAGATAAATTCAATTGAAATCAATAAATCAAAGGGCGATTGATTCCCAGACCTCAGGGGTCAACCAAACACCGCTAAAGTATTTACCAGCATTTCTTTGGTTCTCTGTGCTTATCGGCTCTATAATACAGCTAGTTTATCTGTTTACTATACTTTTATTTGCCCTAAAGTTCTTCTGAACTCATCTAAAAGTTTTCAAGTAGCACAGTTTAAGTTTTTTTTTAGATCAAAGCTCATTCAGGTGTTAAAATGTCCGCATCAAGAACCAGCGCTTTAGCCAACTAAAGACTAATTCTCTAAATGTGCAAACCTGAGAGCAAAATGCTACAAAGATTTGCAGCTGTTACTAATGTTGAAAGGGGGCCTTAATGCATATCCATGCCTTCTTTGTAAAACTTGTGAAAACTCCCTCCACCTGATTTTTATTTGCATTTTTTAATTATCTTTCACATAAATGTCCAGTAGAGAAAATGTAAAATTCATGATAGTAATTCAACTGAATATACAAAAATTCAGAGAAAGGGAATTTTTTTGCAAGTCTTTATCCAGCGCAGCTATTCTTTCAAAGTCTGCATCAAACTCGTTAAGAGAAAACTGACTTTGGACCGAAATCAAAAGCTTTAAATAAACAAAAAATAGCTTTAAAATGCATCATTATTGTGTATTTCTCTGAACAAACAGGAAATCAACGGATGTATCCACAATAGTTTTCACTGCTGAATAATAAATACCATTAGAATGAGCAGCAGCTCCTCGATGCAAACATTCCTCTCTCTCTTTTTTTTTCTTTTCCTCTGTAGTAAAGCAGTGTGGGAAAACATGGCACGGATGTGTGTGAAAACTCGCCGGCTTGACGTGGCCCGGGTGTGCCTTGGGAATATGGGGAATGCCAGAGCAGCAAAAGCCGTGAAGGATGCAGAGGCTGAGCCTGAACCAGAAGCCCAGGTGGCCATGTTGGCTATTCAGCTCGGCATGTTGGTGAGACATGTAAATTATCTGATCTGAAACTACTGTGAAAAAAATGTAGTCTGGCCTTCATGTTACCATTATATGTTTATTTGGAATATAACTATTGCCCCACTTCTGTATCCCAACCGGCCGGTTAAGTAAAGTTTCACATACTTTTTCTGGTTAAGAATCTGCTGTTCAGCACTCGGTGCGGCTGCATCCTCTGTCTACAAATAACACATCCTCCTTTTAGGTTCAAGCATGTCGCGGGACTTTCCTGACTGAAACTATCTATCCTTCCATCAACTTTTCCTGTCCTTTTACAGGAAGATGCAGAAAAACTTTACAAGAGCTGTCAACGCTTTGACCTGCTGAACGCCTTCTACCAGGCTTCCAACAAATGGCAGCAAGCTTTGGAGACGGCTGAGACGCATGATCGCATCAATATGCACACCACCTTCTATGACTATGCCAAATACCTGGAGTTCAGGGGCAAAAAGGATTTGGCTCTTGTTTTGTAAGATGCATTGTTTTAACTGGAGGTTGGGTGTTTTAGTTTCTATAGATTTACTCTGGAATAACAAGCTTTTCTGTTCCAGCTATGAGAAATCAGACACACATCGAGCCGAGGTGCCCAGAATGCTCCAGGAGGACCCGTCGTCTTTGGAGATTTATGTGAACAAAGCCAAAGATAAGTCAGTTCACAGCTGAGGCCTGATACTTTTTCATTGTGTAACCGTAACACAATACTTAACTGTCTGCATGACATAGAGTTTGAAAATCAGCCCTGTCTCCTTATGAAAACAGAAAAATCTATAAGTGGTGGGCCCAGTACCTGGAGAGCCAATCAGACATGGAGAGAGCGCTGCAGTATTATGAGCATGCTGAAGATTACTTGTCCCTGGTTCGAGTCCACTGCTACATGGGGAACATTCAGGAGGTTGGCATTTTAAAACGATGTCCAAAGAACATTTGAGAGAAGTCTGTCCAGTAGAAAAATATTATATTCTTACTGATATCAGCTGAGTAAACTGATGTGTTTCATTTTTCTGCTCCCCAGGCGTCTCAGATAGCCAACAGCACAGGCGACAGAGCAGCATCGTACCACCTGGCCAGGCATTACGAGAGTCACGATAATATCAAACAAGCAGTGCACTTCTACACCCAAGCCCAGGCCTATAATAATGCTATACGACTTTGTAAGGTAAAGGACACCACTGGAATCCCTGACACAGGTTTTTTCTGGGCAGTTCTCTCATTCTTTTTTTATCTGAACAGGAGAACAGTCTGGATTTCCAGCTGATGAACCTGGCTCTGCTCAGTAACCCAGAGGACATGATGGAGGCTGCCTGTTACTATGAGGAGAAGGGCAGACACATGGACCGAGCGGTCACACTCTACCACAAGGTCGGTTCAACTTGCTCTGCTCCACAAGGTGGCACCATTGCAACATGTATACATCCTGAGTGCTTTCTAATTTAAAGCAGCTGTTTCTCAGATAGGAGGCAGAGCTTTGTCAGAATACTGATGATTTCTGTCCTCACGCAGGCTGGTTACGTCTCCAGAGCTTTAGAGTTGGCGATCGCCACTGAGCAGTTTGATGCGCTTCAGCTCATCGCGGAGGAACTGAACGAAAACTCTGACCCTGCTCTCTTCACTCGCTGCTCTGACTTTTTCATCCAACATTCCCAGTATGAGAAGGCAGTGAAGATGCTCGCAGCAAGCAAGAAGGTAGCAGTGTGGCACATCTGGATCAGCTCATACATGATTTCCCACACTGACATGTCTTTTTAATAATGTTCAGTACTCTCAAGCCGTGGAGCTCTGTTTGAGCCAGAACTTGAAAATCACAGAGGACCTCCTGGAGAGAATGAGTATTTCTGAATCAAAGGATCTGTCTAAAGAGGCCTGCAATGAACTGCTGGAGAGGATAGCCGACTGCTGCATGAGTCAGGGCAGCTACCACATGGCATCCAAGTTGTACACACAAGCAGGCAACAAACACAGGGTATGGTGTGACGTATTTTCTAGTTAATTAGCTTAACATCTGGTCCTGCTCCAGTCATGAAAAAGGATGAGTACTTCAGATGTTTATCCATTAAAAAAACAAGGATTACAATGTGTTTATCAGTCCCTAATTCATCACGACCACATCAAAGTTTACAGCCTTTAGTTGTATTTCCTTTAGTAACTCTATAACGTCATCAAAAGTGTTTATATTCACTTATCTGTTATATTTATTCACATAACTACAAAACTTCAATAGACGTAACTCAGATTTTATGTGAATGATCAAAAAACTGGAGCTCCTTTTAATAAGGCGAAGAGTGTTTGCTTTACATGGATACATACATATATTTGTTTTTTATTTTACATTTTTTCTTCATGTATCTGTTTCAAAGGCCATGAAGGCACTCCTGAAGTCAGGCGACAGAGATAAAATAGCTTTCTATGCCAACCTTTCCCGTAAGAAAGAGCTTTTCATCATGGCTGCCAACTATTTCCAGTCCCTGGACTGGCGGAAGAACCCGGAAAACCTAAAGCTTATTATTGAGTTCTACACTAAGGGGGATGCTCCACACCTGCTCGCTGGCTTTTATGAAGCTTGTGCTCAGGTAGATCACCACTCTTTACAAATGATTTTATTCTTCCCTGTTTGAGAAATGATTTGCATTTCCATACAAACTTTGTTTTGGTAGTAATTTATGTATCTCCTTAAAGTGCTAATAATATTCCTGATTCTGTACGTCGCTAATTTATAAACAGCTTTGGAGAAAAAAAAGGTCACTTAAAACCTGACGTAATTTATTTTTTGGTTCCATTGAATTAGGTGGAAATTGATGATTACCAGAACTATGAAAAGGCTCTTGATGCTTTAACCGATGCTGTCAAGTGTTTGTCCAAAGCAAAGCAACTTTCAAGAGGACAGCAGGAAGGGAAGTTAGCTGAACTGCAGCCAAAGATCAACCTCATCAAGAAGTTTGTTCACATACGGAGGTAAGATTATGTCTTAGTGCAAATAAATTATAAAAACTAGTTTCTGTTTGCCAATGACACAAAATAAACTGCCTGGCCAAAAAAACTTGCCACCTTGATTTAACTAAGCAAGTAGGTACAGGTCTCCCATTGGATAATTAAAAATATGTCGAATGACACATCCTGTGTTTCTGGAAAAGATGCCAGACACATAAAGCAGAGAAAACATTACAGCAGGTTTCAGAAATGACCAACACTGGGTGAAGATCTGTCCACAGCATTAAACTGGAAGGAAAATGGGGACACATCATCACCCATCATTTCAATGGAAAAAATGTAGCTGGAAAAAAGTCCTGAATGATCGTGATCAATGTTTGGTGAAACCAAATGAGAGAAAACAACAGTTGAACTCTGGGCTGTTTAATAGTAAAAGTAAGAGAATTTCCACAAGAATAATGCAAAGAAACTCAAAGGATTGGAACCGAACAGCCATGAAGCCTAAAGAAAACTACTAACTATTGAGGCTAACATGAAAAAAAGGCCTCTGTTTTCTAGGGAGCATAAAGATTGGACTCTGGGTCAGTGGAAGAAGGTCACATGATCTGTTCCAGAGTGATGGGTGATGACTAGTGTCTACTGTACAACCTGTGGTCAGGTCTGGATTCAGCAACAGCAGTCAAGGGATAAGGTCAGCTGACTGCCTGAGTTTTGAATGACCAGGTTATTTCTTCAATAGAATTTTTTTTCTTCCCTGATGACACATAGATATTCCAGGATGCCAGTATTCACTTGCCTCAAAGTGTTCAGGGAGAATCAGGCATCATTTTCAAACATAGATTGGTCACCAGAGTCCAGACCTGAACCTCACTGAGAATCTTTGGCCTTTGCACAGCTGTCAGGTTCTTATGTCATCAATGCAAGATCTTGGTGCAGATTTAATCCAATACTGAATGGAAATAAGTCATTATATTACAGAAGCTTATCCAAACACAAATGCTACAACTCATGCATGCAGTCATCAAAGCAAAAAGTGGTCTAAGGAAAGATTTGTGTAACCATTGATTTTGGATCATTTCTTTTATTCATTATTTAACAAACAGCGTCTCCAAATGTACCTTTAAAAATCTGAGGAAATCAAACATCATATTTTAGGCATTTTTATTGGTTATCTTATTCTCTTACAGGCTCTGACTAAATTATTTAAACCATCGATGTTAAAACTATAAACTTTGGTTTATTTTATTAGGGTTTCATTTAACTGATTAGCACATAGCAACACATGATAGATTAAAGTGGAAATAAATAGAAACTGATGCATGATTTAAAAACTGGAACCTATATTGAGATATTTAGTAATGAAAGCATGAACTTAACAGCAGATAGTTTTTATTGATCTAGCTGCCTTTTTTTTTTACCTTTCTCTGCAGGCTATATCCCGAGGATCCAGCTGAGGCCGTGAAGTTATGTGAAGCCTTGCTGGAGGAACCAGAGTTGGACCCACCTGTTAGGATTGGAGACGCATTCGGTTTCTTGGTTGACCATCACTGTCAGCAAGGCCAATTTAAAATGGTGACTTTCAACAGCCACCTCCCACAGATATCAGATCTCTGCTGTCATCTGGAGATAAACCTGTTTGAGAAAAAGAGGAAAAAAAGAAATCATTGTATAATTAAATGTTATTTCTCTTCCTCCAGGCTTACCAGAAGTTAGAGGAGCTCCAGAAGCTGCTGCCATCTCAGAGCATCAGATATTACATCAGCCAGTCCAGCCTAAACGCCTTGCAGAAGGAGATGGGTGTTTCTTTAGAAGGTGGTGAATATAAACATGTACTGGAGGAAGACGAGGATGAGGTGGAGGAAGATCTTACTGTTTAATATTTCTCTATTTTTCTGAGCAGAAAAGTGTGCGGCAGGTTTTTATTTCTATAGTAACCTAAAACAGAGAAGCTGGTTGCATATGAAAGCTGTTATTCATCACATGAAGGGTGGTTTGCGAACAAAACAAAGCAACCCAAGTGTTTAGCGATGTTTCAAGGTTATTGGATTTACTGAAAGGAAGGAAATTGTTTTAATGATAAAAAAACATACTGAAAAACATTTTTGCCTCTTAATAAAACGTTTTTCCCAAATGACTACATATAATTTCTATATATTTTTATACAGATGGAAGACTAACTGCATGATTATGTCTGAATATTTGGTTTTAGATAAATGGAGATGACTGCGTTTAAACCAAATCTATTGCTAAACGTCATGACTCATGTTTACATTGGTTTCTGTTGCATTCATTTATTTTGTACAAAGAGTTTAAACTGACGACTGGAGCAAGTTCTTTATGTTAAAACCTTATTTTGAAGTAATTTACAGCTATTCTTTCTTTCTTTCTTTCTTTCTTTCTTTCTTTCTTTCTTTCTTTCTTTCTTTCCTTTCTTTCTTTCCTTTCTTTCTTTCTTTCTTTCTTTCTTTCTTTCTTTCTTTCTTTCTTTCTTTCTTTCTTTCTTTCTTTCTTTC
>JAUZNJ010078705.1:0-24377 GCA_034780135.1 Jordanella pulchra
TACACATATATACACACATATATATATATATTCTTTTTTTTAATGTTGTTCCCTGAACGCACCTTAATTCTTTAGCAACTCCCCGGATTAACAGCACACTGTTGCATTGAGGGGAGCGTTCTCTCGAAATAAATTCTAAAACATATCGAGTAAATACACGGTGCGGCGGTAGAATTCAACCATAAATGTTGAAGCTTCTTTAAAGCTGCCAAAGGAGGGAAATGACATTTCAACGGGGAAACTTACGACTGTAATTGCAGAGGTGGGGTGAAGCGGACTGTAATGTCTGGCTGCCAGTGCTACTAGAAGAAACTGAGAGCCGCAGCAAGCTGAAGTTTATTACTGTTTCATCACAACAAAGGAGCAACACTTTGGAAGAATTTATTCGACGTCGCGATATAATTAAAGACTTGAAAAGGATGGAAAATGCAAGACAAGCGTAGTTGGTGTGTTTGCGTTGCTAAAGGTAAGCGTAGTTTGAAGTTAAATGCAGACGGAGTAGTGGTAACTTAGCTTTTGCATGTTAGCTAACGTCAGCTAGCCCCCACCGCTAACCCACTGGCTGGTTCTTGCTATTTGCGAGATGACCACGGGTTTTCCTTTTAAAAGTAGCTCAAAGTGGTGCTGGTTGTTTAACGCTGTTATATATTTACATCTGCGGACTAAAATTGATCACCCCGCTGTTATTGTGTATTAAAACGGACAGAGTTTCATTTCATGTAACTTAATAGCAGTTTTGTAACCCTTGTTATTCCTTTTAGACTACAGCGCGTATTGAGATTAAGCCTTTAATTTAGCCCTTCTTAACACTTTCCTAAACTTTGTCTCTGCGTCAGGATATGGAGCTCAGAGAGGCGCCGTCTAAATAGCATTGGTCGAGACTATTCTGCCAGCCTCCCTCACCCCGTTTAATTAAGCCAACTAAATGTAAAGGACCCATCGGTTTCAAGCTAGGATGGATATATTTCCTCGACCAAGCGGTGAAATCCAGAGGAGGAACCCCCAGCATGACTTTGAGCTCGTTCAGAGGGTGGGAAGTGGAACATATGGAGACGTGTACAAGGTAGGTTCAATGCACTGGTTCCCACAGTCTGTCACAGCAGCTGGAGGTGATTTGAAAGGATCCAGTTCACGACTAATCAATCCATAATCTGTGTGCTGTTTGTTTTTAAACTATAATAAGTTGTGGTGAGCACATATGAAACTATTTTTGAGTAAAGCTCAAAACCAGAGTCTCTTAGTGGTCGGTTTCATTTTTAAATAGTTATTTATTTGTTGGGTTCTTTACTTTTACAATGTCAGCAATCTTTTATATGTCAAAAGCCTGGTACTTTTATTGTATACAGGTATTTAAGAAAATTGATTTGGTTGTTTTCAGTATTGACAGTTAGAGGAACCAAATGTAACTATAACCTCTGAGATTTTCACTTCTTGTGGATAGAGTGTAGTCAAGAAGATTGTAATATTTGTTCACAAATATTACAAAGCCTGACAAGCCACAAATATTTTAAGTGTTGAATTTCGTCTGTCACATGTAGAAAGATAAAGAGATCGACATTAAATGAGTCGTCCACAGATCATCCTTTCTGTATTCATCCTGATTGTATTAATACATCAATAACACTAATCCATATTTTATTAACAGATCAATAAAAATCTCCCTGAAAGTATTTCAGTTAACGTTTGATAAGAATGTAGTTTGTAACGATGGTCTTTTAGTGCTGCCGTTTACAAAACAGCCGAGATAAAAACATCCATCATTATAAAGAGGTATTTCTGAATGCATTAGATTTTTCCAAAGTTGCTTGTTTGTTGCCCTTAATTTTACTTGGGAAACCTTTTCTTATCTATAAATTACACAAAAAAAGAAAGAATGTATGATCTAGAGTTGAAAGTACAGGGTGTCTGGCATTGCCCTCTCCATACAAAGCTTCTCCGACCAGCCCCCACCCCCCAACAGACCACTGGTGGAATGTAGCGCCTGGTATTCACTCCTAGCTCACAGGCGGACGGCTGCAGCAGGCTGAAATATGACCCAGACCCTGTCTAAACACGCGCGTTTCACTAAGGGTGTGTTCAGTCCTAAAATGACAGCGGAAAACACCCCAGATTTAAATAAAAAAATAAAATGTTAGGCTGCCATAACTAATGAAACTCGGGGTTCTGACATTTTAGAAATGCACAACAAATTTTACTGCTGTCAGCGCTTAAATGTACCTCTTTTTTTAACACCTGGGATAATATATTCTGTTTACCATTCTTACCGTTAAAAATGAAGGAAGAGGGTTATAAATGAGCAGAAATAACTGTAAGGCGCAGCCTATCTGTGCCTTTGTTTTCCTCCAGCTCTGTAGATCAGTGTGAGTCGGTTGGTACATGTTCTGGGAGTAAAGGTTTACCTCTGCTTTCTGCAGGGTTTCTTTACTTTGTAATCTTTTCCTAATGAAACTGGAGGGAAAACAGGTGCAGGATCTCTTATTTTAGATTTTTTTTTTTTTTTTTTGCTGAACAGCCTGACAGGAAAAGCGCCGGTGGTTGGAAAACAGTTTGGTATGTTGGTGTCACCAAAGGATGAAGCTCTAGGAAGCTTTAGAGTATTTCGTCTGTCAGAAACTCTTTAAATAAGCATGTGTTCATGTGCTATATAGAGGTTCCCATAATGTTTCTTCTAAGCCCCTCTAAGAAAACGTACAGTAAGATTAATATCCTCCTCTCTGTGTCTGTTTTGTATTTTCACAAACTTAAGCATACTCTGTCCCAGCTACTGTAACTGAAGTCTCCTTATTCGGAAAGATTATCTTCAAGTTTTCCAGGGTTTCCGTTTTGTTTTTTGTTTTTTTCATAAAAAAAAAACAAAAACACATTTTAAGGCTTGGTTTGATTTGTGCAGGGTGTAGATGTGTTAGTGGGATTTAGGAGGCAGAAAAATCTAAAACCTGCAAGGATTTTTATAATGTCCTGCCTGAGTGCAACAGGATGGTCTAAGTATCTAATTGACTTTTTCCCTGTTATTAGGAAAGCTCCTCATGGATGATGTAAAGTGAAAATATCAAAAGATGTTAACACAATACTTTATTTCGTCAGTGGTTTTCGAAGTTTTGTACATTAAAAAAAACAGGTAATACGCTTATTACCTTCTGACATTCTCCTCATTTAGGTCTCTGCTACAATTTGTGCAAATTACATGATTGCTTCACCTGGCTGTTAGGGTTCAATATAAATTGCCATGTGAGCTGCTTCCAAAAGAATTTATGCTTATATTATTCTAAGTGAACTAAATCTGGTGAATAACATCTAATTTGCTGGATATAAGTTCATCTTCTTGAAATTATTCATGTTTTTTTCTCTCGTTTTCCCATCATTCTCAGTGTAAACAAAAGCGTACTGGGTGACTGCATAATTGTAAATATGCTAAAGAACATGGCTGCAAACATGATAGGACATAAACAGATCATCATGTCAAATCATTTCTCAAGGAATATGTTGCTTTTAACATTTGAGGAATAGTTTGAACCATTCTTGTAGAAGGACTAGTTGCACCTTGAAACAAAGATTTGTGAGATAGATTGTCACCAAGCAAGCAGCTTTTACAGTAAATATTTGAGCTCATATAAAAATATTTTCCAGTCATTGCACACAGGTAGTTAGCGGCCTTGATGTCTCTCAGTCACTTCTTTTCTGTTCATGATCAGCTAAATGATTTTTTTATGGCCAACAGCCTGTTTTATTGCCTGGATTCCTTTTTGTTTTCATAATGGGCATGCTATAAGCGGCTGATTTTCCTCATTTTGACCATCCCTTACCTTCATATAGTGCCTCTCTTTATTATTAGCTCAGTTGTTGCAAATTGGAATTTACCTTGCTTTATTACTATGTGCTAGAAATATTAGCAGTATAACTAGGAACAAATTGAATTTGTTAAAACAGTTTGGCTATTGTTTATATGTCACTTTGCTATTCGTAATAAAAGGTAACCAATATTGTTTGAAGTGAATGCTAAGTGAAAATGCAGTAATGCTAATTCTACTTGTGACAAATGTCAAATCAAAAAGGAACCAGCGAGTCTAAAAATAACTTTAGTTCAGGTATTCTTGCAGTTTTGAAGCTGCATTTAGAAATGTTTTTATTCAAGTCATAGCAAATAAAATAAAAACAAGGTTTGTCTAAAAATGGCTAATAATCTAATTTGTTGTATGTGGAGGAAAAGATCAATTTACAAAATACATTTATTTTCACTTAAGATTTATTTAGAATTCCGTCTCATCAGAGACATCAGATATGATAGGTTCCTAAAACTATGTAATCAGCAGCATTTCTTACACAAACAATAATTTCAAAACTTCTCCTTTCCTGTTTCATTTTTTTTTTCTGTTGGTTACTTCTACTTAGGAAGTGTAAAGTGAGACACAGGTTGCAAACAAATGTGAAGTTACTAAATGCACACTCTTTAAAGCAGAACTATTGAGAGGTTTCAGAGTAGAATAAACACATTGCTAATGACTGTGCAGACAGGCCACAGAGCAGTGCGTAGATATAAGAATGCATTGTTTTGTCAGGTTTTTTTTTCTTGTACTGTTTGTATCTGCTTGCGGTTGCAAAGGGCTGTTTTTCTTTTGTAGTTTAGTATTTCTAAGTGGAAATGACAAGCCTTCTCCTGTGTTGAAAGTTGGTAGCTGAATAAGAGTGACGAAAGTTCCCCACACTGGATGGGTCTGTGGCTTACGGCTGATTTAGCTGCTTGTCCCATCACTTCTTCTCACGGATTAGGGAGCCTCTCGTCTTGACCTGGTTTTGGAAGACGGCACATCCTGCTTTGACACAGAAATTTCACAAAGGATCAGTTGCAGATTGTAGCTTGTGAATTAAAATGTAAAAAAAAAATCACATTTGAAATATTTTAATTTATGCATTTAAACTAAGTAAAAAAAACAAAAACCGATGAATTTCAGCCACAAAATGTACTTAAGCAAAGCTTATTTGAGATATTTGAAGGTTTAAGTCTAATCCCTGCAAGTCTGGTAATGCTGGGGGATTCTTTTGTTTTGTTTTTTTTTTTAAGGTTGTTGGACTTTCTAAAGTCTATGGTAAAAATTTAAATGCGCAGTAGAGACAGATAAGCAGCTATTGAGGAATATAGTGGGGCTAAATCTGTATAATGGTCATTTTAAGGCATACTGATTATATTTAATCACAGATCTATATTGAATTATGTATCTACAGTTTCTTTTGTACATGTTAATGTTAGCCACTTGGTTATTTTGGTTGTATATTAGTTATGTTTCATCTGTTATGCTATTTGAAGATAAATTTATATAAACATGTGAAAACCGACTAGATGAATCCCTTCTTCTACATTTCACTTCAACCTAATATCACATTTACATCTTTAGCAGCATTTTTTTTTAATTGATTCATCTGCTGCTTAAAGCAGACATTTGGTCAATAATCCTTTTTTTTTCATCTGGTCCTGTTAGGGGTCACCACAGTGCGTCATCTTTTAGCCTCTGCAAATGCCCAGTAACGGTAAAAAAAAATGTGTGTCATATACATATGAGTATCTTATACAAAATGTGTCATTTCTAACTTTGTAATAAAATCTTATGTTAAGGTTTAACTTTCAACGCCACGAGAACGTTTAGCATCAATATCAGCTAAAGTGTTTTTACTTTTCTTTGTTGATTTTGCTTCTAATTTCGGTTGCTTGTCTTCCAGGCGCGAAATATTCAAACAGGAGATCTTGCTGCTGTCAAGATTATAAAGTTGGAGCCAGGTAATGTAATTTAGTTTTGTCAGACTGAACATTTAAATTATTACTTTTACTACTTCTGAATATTTGTTTTCCCCTAACAATTATGTGTGTGTATATATATATAATTAGAGCTTTTATCTTGTGTTCTTGGGAATTTTTTCACCTGTGATCACAAATTTAAAGCAGTTTGTTTTTTCTATGGCATTGCACAGAACAACATTTTTCTTTCTTTGCCTGGCTCAGGTCTGTGTTAGTAATGACCCAGTGACAGAGTTAGTGTGATCCAGATTAGAGGGATTACGAATAAAGGCTTTGTGCCATAGACTGGCCAGGGAAGGAAGAGATTCACTTCTGTATTTTTGGTTTCATTCATCTTTGCACAGTCAGTGCTGGTAATAGTCCTCTGCAGGACTAGAAAGTCCTGTGATCAATTTGTGAAAATGATATGATTCAGTCAATTCGTTTCTTCTATTTCTGGAATGAATATTCTGACCTAAAATAACATGTATTCTGCAGGGTTATTGCAAAGGGTTCAGGTAGGAGAGGATCTTGGGCTTCAACTGTGGGTTTGAAAGACTAAAAGCTGGGGTTGACCCATTTAGTTGTATAATTTGGGGCTTTTGGCTTTCTGAAATATGTTCAGCATTGCTATAAAGTGGCTGATTTTACTGTTAAATCACAGATCAGTAAGTTAGCCTCATCAGGTCTGAGTAAGAAACTCTGCAGGCTTAACCCAAATTTCCGTAAACCACAGAACCTTCATAATATCCAGATGACTCTTTTTTTCCCTTCTATTGTAGTATATTTTGCAATTCAGTTGTTTTTTTTTTGTTATTAAGAGAAGACAGCTCAGTGGCAGTCCGCCTTTTCTAAACACAGCAGTGTTCCTGTCTAGAGTGATCTACAATCTATGTAAATAAGGACAGACAAGCATAGTACAGAAGCAGAAGGAAAGAGACATTATATTTCATCTGTGTTAATCTCTCTCCAGTGTATCCAGTCAGGGTTGTGTTTACCTCATATTCTTCATGTGATTTATCCTTCCTTGGTCATTTTACCCTATGTGTTATTTTAAGTGGTGTTTTTAGGTGAAGCATGGGCTACTTCATAGGTTTCTTCAGCTTCTGTAGAAAGTTCCACTTTAGAAGTTAAACAGGTTCATGAACTTAGCCACCTAGGAAGTATAATTCTTATCCTGGCAGACTGTTTACATCTTTGAACAACCATTACTGAAGCCACCCGACCAAAACAGAAGATTGTTGCTGTAAAGCAATTTGTACCGTTACACTCCGAGAGTAATAGAAAAAAATAGATATAAAACTTTATTACAATCAAACTGTTTTGTAATGCTTTCAATGAAAACCATTGTTAGTTTTATCTCATCACTGTATTATTGTTCAGTTTAAAAAGTAACTGTGGTACTATATTAGATCAATCTGATCATTTACATATGAAAAGGAGAACCAAAGGAAAAAAGGTCGGCCCAGATTAGCAAACTTGCTGGAAAGAAAGGAGGCAGAAAAGACTAGAGAAGAGAAAGTTCATGCAGGATGTTTACCAGTTAAAATTAACGCCAGTCACCACTGGCTGACCAGAATATTTACTCTTAGGGTAAGTCTGTTTTCACAGTGGAACTTATATTCAAATGAATACAGATCTTAGTTTCCTGTTCTGTTCCCACATTAATGTATAGCTACTTATTTAAGCTTCAGAAAAATACAAAAAAGCAGCTCGCTTACTGCCTTTTTGTGTAGCGCTTTTCCCTATGATTTGTATTAATGTTCTGAAATCTATAATCTTCATCATTGTTTCCATCGTTATTAGTAGCAGAAGGTCAGTGTCTGTTGTGGTTATGGAGCTCATGCAAAGGGAAAAAGTAATGCAAGTACTAGGAGTAAGTAGGAGGAGGTGATGTAAGAAAAGGAGGACAAGAGGCAGAACGTGGAGAAGGAACCACCCAAACAACAAGTAGTCCTTGGTAGAAGACCAATGTGCAGGACTGGAAGTGCTGGATAGGATCATTTTATTCTCTAGAGATTCAAGGATTGTTGTCAAAACATTTGATTTTTTACGGCACTCTGAAAAATGTACAGCAAAAAAAAAAAAATGTTAAAAGTAATGTTTTTGTTGTATCCATTGTGTGATTGGATAACGTTATGTTGTGAACTCAACCCCCACCACACCAAGACGCCAAAGAGAAACACTGATTTATTATACAGATTTGTGTTTTTAAAACAGATTCAGGCTGTTTGTTAGTTTCATTCACATTTGTTTTCTTTTTTTTACTTAAAGGATTCAGACCTCTTGTAATATTTTAAGGAAAAATAGCCTTTCTTTAAACGCTGCTTTATGCACTACCCACTTCTCTGTGTGCCAGAGGTAAACGGCTTTGGGTGGACCATGCAATCAGACAGGTTAGACCAGAAGAAGAACAGCAGAAAGTACAAAGATAGGAGTGTTGAGCCCTCTGGGGCTGCAGGGACTCATCTTACAGATTATTTAACAAAGCAGCATTCAAAATGGTGTCAATGTTAGATTTTCTTCTTTTTAAAGACACCAGACACCCAGTCTTGTATGGTGGTTTATCAAACAATAGGAGTTATTAGCCTTCTGATTGGTAAAACAACTTAGTTTTTCAGTTTGTATCAAACACACATTTCATTCAGACCTTTGAATTCTACCATTAAGTTTTCTGTACGGTTGTCAGAACTAAACAAACTTAACCTTTAGAAACTTGTTCTAAAGAACAAGAATGTGTGTAGTCAGAGCAGAGGGAAGGACTGAACTCAAGAGGAAGTGGATGCATTCTCTGGCCCAGGCTCACCAAGAAAAGACCACTGTGGTGTGACTATTTACTTTTTCTTTCGGCTTAGCTTAGTCTTTTTATTCCAGCGACACTATTTTAAATGTTTGCTGCTCTTCACTTTTTATCATCAGTCGAACCTGAAAAAACATCTGTTACCAGCAGTTTGATCTTTTGTCAGCCATCCATGCTTAGTTTTCTGTAATCATGTGAGGTAGGGCCAAAACCAATCAGACAATTTGGAAACAAAGCTTTTGTTTGTATAAACGAGCGTTTCTGACTCTGATGACCATCATAAGACACATTAAAACCACAAACTCTAATGTGTTTTGTTGGGATGTCTGTGATAAACCAGCATTGAATAATTAAACTGTAGATTATATAGTAAAAACCTTTTTATTTATATATATATTTATATATATATATAGCTAGAAGGAGCCTTTGGCCGGACAACAACTAGCCCAGCACTCTACAAGGCTCGTCTTAATGGAAATGTAGTCAGAAATGAGATATTCTTAAAAGAGACGCATTAAATAATGTTTGCTTTTTTTCAAAAGCCAAGTAGGGAACCCAGCATGTATGTGAGACTTTTTTTTTTTTTCTGGTGTGAGAGGAGACCAAACAATAACGTTATGACCAAGTATTAGTTTGTTTAGGGGAAACTGTTGTTATTTTTTTAAGTTCCTATTTATGTTCAAATTAATTCATAATTTTTCTGGAAATGAAAGTGTTATTTAATGTTTACCAAGGTTTTTTTTTGTGTGTATTTGGTTGTTTGTTTGAAGTACTTTTTGAAATTGATTTATTTATTATGATTATTTGTCAAATTGTCTGAAATGAATCCTCTTTCATTCATTGAATTCATTCAATATTGAAATTATCATTATTTGTGACAGAAAATGTAAATTCCGTATCATACTGAGCCCAAATCCCCACATTAATGGACAGTGTTGGCAGCCTCATGCTTTGGGAAGATGGGCAGACCTACACACAGAGGAATCCTGGAAAGAGGCCTTTTAGAGGCTGGAAAACACTCAGCAGTTCATCCTCCTGCAGGACATGGTCCTAAACAAATAACCAGATTTACAATAGAAAGCAAATACTTTACCAATATTCAAAACTTGTTCTCCGCCTGTTTCACAGAATACAATATTAATACGCCAAAGTTTGTTTGAAATTCAGCAGGACGAAAGAGTTAGGATGGATCAAACACTTTTCAAAAAACACTTTTGGCTTTAGCTTTGTCGGAAACAAACTAAGCTGAAAAGTTCAAGCTGGGTTGTAGTGTACAGGAACACCTGGTTGCTCTAAATCGGCTCCACGTTTGGACTGATTTGTCAGATGATTTTAAGCATGGATATACGCCATCTTGAAAGCAGACTTCTCCTACTTGATTGTATGAATTAAATAAATCCTGTGCTTACATATTCTGCCTGAAAGGTGTCACTGAATTAAATCTCTGGGGTTCATTTAATAGCTTGGTGCTTCCTAACCTCCTGTTGATGCATTCCAGGCTTGTGTTTCTGCACAGCTGAGAACACTTTGGCCTAAATGTTGTTTTTCTTTCTTCACTTCCTATCAGTTGTGTGTGCTACTGTAGAATGCTCAAGTGGAAAGCTGCCCTGATATTTTGACCTTTTACTGCAAACCTTATAAGATGGTTCCCCTGCTCTTATAGTCTTGTCTATAGGCTTTATTTTCCCAGCAATTACGAGCTGTTTATATTGGTTATTTAGTTTTAAAATCAGAAATTGAAGACATGGGACACTTCTTGTACAGGTGGCTAATGATGTCTGCTTTTAGGCTCTGGTTCCATTTATTTCTTAGTTTGAAGTGCATTTTCTGTGTAGAGTTTTTGTTCATGTCTGTTTGAATTCCTTTGTTTCCAGGAGATGATTTTTCCATAATTCAGCAGGAAATTTTCATGGTGAAGGAATGCAAGCACCAAAACATTGTGGCCTACTTTGGGAGCTACCTCTGGTAAGAGCCAACTGAAAATTACCCTCCTTTTGTTTTTATTGTTTTGTTTTTATTCAGACATTTGGCTTCCTCCTAGTTAGTCTATGATTAAACATTTTCCATATTTAAGTACCACTGTCGTTTTTTTTTTTTTTTTTTCGCTTTTACTTTTACTATCTGCAGCACTCGTGTCACAGTGTGTATTTATTGACGTTTTCACTCTAAAGTGTGAATCTATGACTCAAGGCTTTCATCCTCGCTCTTTCGCTGCTCGGCTGCTGCTTTTTTTGTTTTACAGGGGTCTGTTTTTTGAAGCTTTTATCTTTGAGGAAGTAAACTTGGTCCGCCCAGTAGTGTCTTAGAATTCCAGCAGGTTTAACTGGAATTTAAGGCTCTGAACTGTTTTATGTGGCTGTTAGCGCAGAGACATGCAGGCCGTGGCGCAGCAGGTACGTCTTGTGCTGTCTGGCCGTAGAAAGCTCAGCTGGGTACATTGGAACAATAACAACCAGCACCAGCCCACAATGCATGGTGGTGATCTGGTAATAGCTTAGATAATTCTTTCACATCTGTAATCAGGCTGCTTATTCAGTTACTTTGATGCAATAATTAGATTGTGGTTCACGAGTGGAAAAAAACAAATGTTGTGCTTCATCTTTCAGGTTAGACATCCTCTTTATTTGGCATTGAGAACAAACTTCAAAAACACCAAGTCGCTTAGGTTGGAATTGATCATAACATTTTAGAAAGAAACTGGCTCTTCCTGTTTCTCATTTCTTTTTATAGCTCGGCGACAATTTTTGAATACACTCATAATGCAAAAAGTATTCACATCGATTAGATGATAGCAAATGTTTTCATGTTGAAAGCAAGAAACTTCTGCATTGTTGATTAGCCAAATCCTTTTTTTTGTCAGGATTAAAAAGCTCCTCCGTGTTTTGTCGTTGTATTTATTTGGTGCTGTTTGCTTTCATGGTGTAGTTTTTGCTAGAGGACCACATAATGTAAACAAAGCCACAATACCAAAAAACAGATATTGCTCTTATTGGACAGAAATGAAACAGCACTGACCTGGAAAACCAGTGTGCTGGATCTGGGCTGTTATTTTAGCTGGAGATTCATTTTGAGTGTGAAGAACAGCTCATTTCATCTCCTACGGTGGCTGCAAGGCTAAGGAGGACCCCTTAACTCTTTCCAGCAGGCTGCCTTATATGTTCACTATTGTTGGTGTGTATGCTCCCTGTAGTTTGGTGGAATCGAGGCCAGTAGATACTAATTCTAGAAGGGAACTGTTTCAGTCCACTGGGAAACACTCTGAGACCAACTGATCCAAGTGAATCTCAGGTATTCTCACCTATAGGAGGGAAGCTAACTTCGGTTCATTTAAAGCAGATCAGGACTTTGTGCTAAAGAAAACCAGTAATGAAAGAAAACCATGGGAAGGCCCATTTTCATAACCCACTGAATGGGAGGGCATGTGGAAGAAAATGTAGATGTTGCACAAGTCCAAAAAGTGGAGCACTCAGAAAGCATCTTACAGAAAACTGATCCTTAAGTTTAAAAGGAGTAAACTTCTCCATGAATTAGATGGATTAGAGTTTGTTTCATGTCTATATGATCTGAAAAACATTTCCAAAAGTAAATAATTGAAATTATTGTTCATCATTTTTTTTTTTTCTTCCTCAAGTCGAGAAAAACTTTGGATATGTATGGAATACTGTGGTGGAGGATCTCTGCAGGACATCTATCATGGTAACCCATTTGTTTCTTTAATTCTGAAGTGATTTTTAAGCAGTACTTTCTTAACTCTTAAAAACTGAACAACTTTCTGTTGGTACAGTAACGGGGCCTCTGTCAGAGCTTCAGATTGCATATGTCTGCAGAGAGACCTTACAGGTTAATGGGATCAAAATGCATTTCATATATTTTGCAGTGTGTTGTTATCTTGTCAACTTTTAACTAAATGTTTTAACTTCTTTTCCAGGGTTTGGGATATCTGCACATGAAGGGCAAGATGCATCGTGATATTAAGGTATCATCACTTTTATCCTTAATAAAGAAGCCGTTTACCATATGGCAGCAAATTATAGAATAAAAATATTAAAGCAACTTCAGTGATGCGGGTTCAGAGTTGTAGTAGCAGCAGCAGCAGTACTGCTTATTTAACAGGGTTAACATCTTCAAATGTGCGTGTTGCTGAAGCAGTCCAGGGCCTGGTTCTGTTTTACACCTTAGCAGAGGCGTTAAATTTAAAAGGATGTGGCCTGTTCAGCAAAAGGCAGTAGTTTTATGTTTCAATGCTTAAAATGCTGGAGCCTCACTCTAATGTGTTATCATAAAGGTCAGGGCTGGCCCTATTATCTTTTCTCAGCTCTATGCAGCAAACGCTTCCTGTTTCCTCTACTCTCACCACAGGATGCTACCACAGAGACTGTCAGTCACAGCCAACATAAACAATGCCAGAAGCTGTGATAGTGGTATAGTTTACTAGAAGTTAGACCAGATATCACCAGATCTGAATGGCAGAGGTTTGCCTCTTTATATGTTTTTGAGCTATAAAAATGTGTTTTTGGGATTTGCCAACAGGGCGCCAACATACTCCTAACAGACAATGGAGATGTGAAGTTAGGTAAGACGTTTACAGCTGAACTTGTGCAGCTTAAAGCTTAAAATCTTTAGTTGCTTTCATTTGCATAGTTATGATCTGAAAAACTCCCTTTTCTTACAGCTGACTTTGGGGTTGCTGCCAAAATAACAGCTACCATTGCAAAAAGAAAGTCTTTCATTGGAACCCCTTACTGGTAAGTGAGTAACTCCTTTTATGGGACCCAGTCTGGTGATGTACGTGGGGAGGGAGATGCTTCAGGATCAGTTCCTATTTGCATTATTCCAGATCGAGACCTTGGGCTCTTTAAAAGTTAATATTTTGTTCTCAGCTGTAAACCGTTCCTAGCATTCAGTCTCATCTTTGTTTAGGATGGCTCCTGAGGTAGCGGCAGTAGAGAAGAACGGAGGCTACAACCAGCTGTGTGATATCTGGGCTGTAGGCATCACGTCCATTGAGCTCGCTGAGCTGCAGCCTCCAATGTTTGACCTGCATCCAATGAGGTTTGTTTTACTTGCACCAAGAACGATCAGTCACTATTTCCCTTTGCGAATCTTGGCTTGCTTCCTCCTTTTGTTTTTCTTTGAGTGTTTTATCATATCTTGGTGACTTGCGAGGCTATCCTGTTATAATATAGCAGGTTTATGTGATGAATAGAACATAATGTTGGTCCTTTTATTCATTTTTGGCACCTTCCTTTTGACTCATGTCTTTGTTCTATTTAGGGCCTTGTTTTTGATGTCAAAGAGCAGTTTCCAGCCTCCCAAGCTAAAAGACAAAAACAAATGGTTGGTATCTGCAAACAATAGGTGTTCTGTCAAGGTTATTGTCTCATTACACCCATATGAAGTTGTCACAAACTATTACTAGGATGCAGTTTTTCTACTCAAACAATGACCTTTGTTCCTCACAGGTCTGCTGCTTTCCATAACTTTGTGAAAATGTCTCTAACAAAGAACCCAAAGAGGCGTCCCACTGCAGAGAAACTTTTACTGGTAAGAAGTGCTGCTCTGTGTCTTCAGATTTGGGAACCTTTGTGGAAACGATGGACCCGAACCTCCCTAGAACAGAACAGACTCACTTGTCTTCTATTTGACAGAGTAGAACCACAGAACTTAAAAACGAGTTAGTGTTTTTAATTTCTTATCTTTTTAATTTGATTAACTAAAAGGTAGCTGTCTCTATTTAGGTGTTTGAATTAGAAATTGAGTTTAGAGACACTGTAATGCACTCTAAGAGTACCCATTCCTGTGCTGTATTATATGAAATGGATCATGTTTATTGGCTACAATAGAAACAGTGATTGGTCTCTTTCAGGCAGAGTTATGCTAAAGTGAAGCTAGCATTTTCAAGAGCTGATCTTAGTAATATAACGATATCTATTGCTGTTTGTTTTGCTAGCATGTCTTTGTGGCTCAGACCGGGATGACGAGGAGGCTGTTACTTGATCTCCTTGATAAGATGAACAACCCAGATAACCACCAACATTTCAGTGAAGTGGACGATGATGACATCGAGGTAATATGGATTTTATGTCTGTAAAAATAAGCAAACAATGTGTTGTTTTTTAAAAAAACAAGAAAAGATATTAACGGTTGTTTTTAGATGTCAGACAGAATCATGTTTTGGGGGATGCTTTTTAATAACAGAGTGGAGCTATTTAAATCAAAGCCTATATTTTAAAAAGGCCCAGTTCAAAGTATTTAAGAATGTAAAGTGGGAAAATTAACGCTTGCACACTTGTCTCCATTTAGTCCGTCTGAATTCTTGGTCTATTTTGCAAAAGAAGGCAAAAACCTGTTTGAAGATAAGCCCAAATGAGATTAATCTGTAACTCGCATAACACATTATTTGGGAGTTTGTGGTTGAAACAGGCTAGAATGTGAAAAGCTTAAAGACGTAGTAATACTCCTGCGACGCACTCTTGTTTTAGTAGTGCTAAATGTACTGTAATTCACTGTACGTCCTATTCTTTGTTGGTTTGTTTTCTGGGCTATTTCTTGAAATCATCAAATTCATTAATAAAACAAAAACAAATGCCTGTTAAATTTAAAAAGCTAACTCTTATATAAACGGACTTGACACAGTCTTTGACACCATAATCTAACTATAAATTATTTAAATGATTTATATTCAAACAAAAGATTATTCCTAAAATCTTCTGTGTTGTTTTTGTTCACTCTTAAAATGTCCCTGCCTGCACCCTATTGAATCCCAGCAGTTACATTATTATTATTCCTACTGGGGTTTACATCACGTTTATGTGGCAGCCAAAGAGGTGGTACCAGTACCATTTAAGAGAGCGTTGTGCTTTTCTCACCCTGACAGCAGCGCCACTGTCTTTGCCACTGCAAATGGGGAAAAAAAAAAACCTTAAGGCTATTGATTGCAAGCAATGGAGCTTGTGACAAACAAACAGCCTCTGGGATGCATATTAATGTGATGATACACACGAAAACCAGCTCTCAGCTGTTACTAACTTGCAATGTTTCCAAAAGATTTATTGAAGTGGTTTCTAGAGCTAATTTCTCAACCATCCTAAGCGACTTCACTTGGTTCAGTTTCAGTTTTGCATCACCCACCAGTGGTACTTTCAAAGACACTTTTTCTTAACGTCTCTCTTGCGATGTTTTCCAGCCTCTCTCCGTTGTCCGACACACCATCCGTTCCATTAACAAACACCCGAAGGTTGAGAGGACCCGCTCTGAGATCGACTGTAAGTGCACACAAAGCCGAAGAGTCGCTCTGTGTCCCGTGTGCGTGACATCACCAGTTTCTGTGTCAGTCAGCCCAGTGGGTTTTCTGACAGCAGCTGGCATGTCTCCAGACCACTGTTTCTGGTAGTGTGTATGGTAATAGTCTGCTAGAGAAGAGAAGCTAGATCCATTAGAGTCCATTATGTCTCATTCTAGATGAGTTGTTTTAAAGTAGTCCTTAATCAGCTTGTTTGAAGGGTAATAAGGGTTTCCAGAGGTATTCAGTTTCAGATGTACAAAATTGGGCAGGTGATGTGTTTAAATTGCAACATCTTAATGTTTTGACACCCTTCAGGGAAGTTGGATTGTTTTCATGCTAGATAAAGCTGAAGACCGTCTCACTATCAGCAGGTTTCAGTCATTAATCACGTCATGGTGGTGATGTAGCGATAGACTGAGATGTCCATTACATTTATTTGTCCGTGCTCGTACCTATCTACCTTGTGTTACGTGTTTGTGCTCTTATTATTGCACTAGAACCTCGTCCTGTTTGTTTTTTTTATCTTAATGTCTCACTGTTATCTGACCTTTTCCTCCTGTGTGAAGCAAACAAGGGATCAGGCCTCGAACGTCCAATCTCAGGTCCTAGTGACTCTGAGGGACACAGAGGGGATGCAGGTTAGTGGCAGTGCAGTGAGACGGTGTGTTTTGGCTCCCAGACTTGTTGAGATACTGTACATACCTAGAAAATGACACACCAGAGCTTTAGGTTTTAAATTCAGGCAACACTGAGACCGGTTTGCTGCATGGAATGCTTCCTTGATGTTACTTTAGCTTGATGAAGGATGAATTGTGCAACTTTGTGAGGTAATTATTCTGACAGACTTGACTCAACCCCTATTAATTTAGCGATGACTAATAAAGCACTTACTGGGAAGTTCAGATTTACTCACACATCAAACCTGATTGCTCTGCTTTAATTGACATAACGCCAACTGCAAGAATGCTCCGCCTACAAAGAAATGCAAGCCAGTGTAAGCAAAGCTCCAACAAACGGCGGATAGTTTAATGGTAATAAAGTGAAGTAAGTTACTTGAGGCATTTTGCCTCATCAGCAAACCTTAAGGCAATAAACTATGAGAAGCATTTGTTTCTACATCAATTCAGTAAAGTTATTTCAAAGCAGTGATGGGGAACAAAATCAACATAAAAGGCTAAACTTTCCAAAGGTGAAGGAAAAATAATAGACGACCCAATGGGGCTGGCTGGGAGTGAAGTTGTGTCTGAAGCCTTTTAACGTTACAAATAACGCATGAGGGAATAATAAATAAATAATTTATTTCACGTACGATCAGGCTGTGCATCATTATTTACAGGCCATGCCAGTGCAGTTTATTTCTGCATGTGTTTGCAGTTCATTAAACAAAGCAAGCTTGTCTCCAGGCTAAACATAAGCAAACACCATAATTATGGCACAAAGGACAAATTGTTTGTTACCTTTATTCAAATGAACAGCTGTTAACTCCAATAGATTATTGTTCGTCCTTTACATTTTTAAGACTCATTTTTCAGTTTGTTTCTAAATATTTCAGGGTAAGCATGTCTAAATTGCACGTTCCCCACTTGCCCACTTTTTTTTTAGATGTCTCTTTTACCAAAATTCCCATTTTTAGCTACACCTTCCCATGAAATATCCTCAGAAAGTCTATGCAAAAACACAACTGCTCCTGCAGAGGAGGGCTGTTTCACCAATCAACGAGTGGTTAGGTGCTGAAGAGCCTCCAGGTTTAATTGACAGGTGGCATCGCATCACTTTCTGCTTTTTTAAAAATCTGCAGCACTTCTACATGATCAGCATGATTCAACCAGAAAGAAAAATAAAAAAAAACTGAAAGGTTTAATACATTCTTGGTTGACAAGAAGCTGATTATGTTGGACTCTGTATTGGCAGGTACTGCAGGCTTTTTTTCCTCCTTCACCCAACAGTGCTTGATTTGTCCTGGACTATAAACCAGCCTCCCCTTCACCCAAAACCCCAAATAAGAGGATTTGTTTCCACATTTGTTGGTATTTTTCCATTTCAATATTTCCATAACAGATCCTCTTCGTGTCGGGCGTAAGTCTTTAATGACCAATTTAACTAAACCCTTAATGCACAAATATTCATCATCAATCAGCAGTACTCTTTATTTATGAAATGTATTTGTTCTCAGAAATGTTTTTTTAATTAAGGTGTGCTTATTAAAACACCTGGTATCAGTGGGAGTTTTTCGTGCCTTTAAGTGTTGAGTGCTGATGCCCTCTGGTGTTAAAGGTTTGTGCTTGAAAAGTCAACTGTAAATGTGTTTCATTCACAGTTGACAAGGTCCAGTTTCAGACGCCTCTTCTCCCAAAACCAACTGAAGCTCATGTTGAAATGGTAATAATTATAATTTGTCGTTACATATATAGATATTTAGCATACAGTACATACAGTTGGACCCAAACACTTCATTGGCTGGAAACAACAGGGATCTTCTGAGAGATAATATAATGTTTAAAGGGCAGCGTTGACGAAAAAATTATTTTCTCTCAATTAAACCATGAACATGCTGTCTGCAATTATTTACAGTCTTCCTAATAAAATCAAAAAGTTTAAAATCCACAGAACTGTTTTTTTTTCTTGTAGCAACACAGCTATGAAATGTTTTCTTATAGTGGCTAAGCAGCCTTCTGTGTGTTTCTGGTGGTTTCTTTGGAGTGAGCTGAAGGCTATTGAGGTTGGAAAGCATCCTGTCCATGACCCTCATCTTCAGCTCCTTCCACAGATCCTCCATTAGAATAATGTCAGGACTGTGGTTGGGCCACTCTAAAATCTTGGCATTAATCTAGTCAGAAGATGCATGTTTAATTCAAAATAAAAAGTGTGAATTAGCCAAGGGTGTGAATATTTTGGCAGTAACTGTAACTCAACATTAAAGTTCTATTTTTATCCCTGCCTTCCTCTCCACAGGATGTGAATAAAGATAATGACTTCCCTTCCCCATGGAGCCCCTTTGCAGATGGAGGAATAACAACCAGGTACTCTATGGAAACCGTTGTCATGGGAACTGCTCCTAATAACTCTGTCTCTCTCGTTGGCTACTCGGCTTTTATCATTCAATGCATCTTAGAAGACTAATTCACATAAATGGATGAAGTGCATGTTTTATTTATTTGTTCCTTCACTGCTAATATGCAGAGATGTCAGTTTTTAAGGTGCTAATTAAAGTCTCCCTCTAACACTAACCTGCTTAGTCACTGGATCCAAAGTTTGGTAGAAGAAAAAGCTCACTCTCCCTGTCTGAAATCCAGTGTGTTGTGTTGTTCTTTTAAGCTCTGTCTCACTTGTGCATCTACTTTGACTTTTGTTTTTTGTTTTGTTTTTTTTTTCCCTCCGCTTTTCTCTGTCCTCTTTTTGCTGTCTGCCTCACCTTTGTTGTCCCTTGAAGAAGCCTTCTCAAAAGCGTTGAGGATGAATTGTTCCAACGGTAAAACTAACACTGTGTGTGTGTGTGTGTGTGTGTTTTAGTACCTCACACTAGCCCCTTTTTGCTTTGCTCTGTCAGTTCCCTTTTTGCGTTGACCTTAAACCCCTGGGACCTTCATAATTTTAAGCTTGTGTGATGTGATAATAGATGTAGAATTTGTGATTGGGTGTCCTGTTTTTACTTGGAAATATCAGAAATATTATCATACATGGTTAAAGAGTCTGGCTAATATACTCATACCTTTACATTTTTCACCTTCTGTTGTCCCTGCAAATCTCAGTGTATTTTTATTAGATTTGTATGACTAAAGATAAAAGCGAAGTACAACTTAACTGGGAAGTCATGTGTAGATAAAACTGTATTTTATTAAATAAAATTCTAAAGAGTGTTTCATGCATAAGTATTCTCTCCTCAGCTCCTAGCTTATTGAGATATTTTGAGCGGGTCATTATTTTTACATCTGAAGGCAGAGGTTTTTAATAATTTTCTTTGTTCAACACTTCATGCTCAGTCGTTGTGGAAGCAGAGGATCTGTGATTAGCAAAATTCATGTTTTCCTTCAAGATTATCAGTTGAATTTAGGTGTAAACGGTGACTAGTCGATTTAACAGCAGCTGTGGTTGAATGTTCGGTTTTAATGATCTTCAGTCTCCCTGTATTTAGCCCCATCTCTTGTCAATGTCTCTGGCTAGCTTGTCTGTTCCTGCTGTAGAAATGTATACAACCTTATGATGCTGCCACTACCGTGCTGCACCATAGGGATGATATTTTATCGTCATTTTTTATTTTAGCTACACAGCGTTTTTGCATATAGTTGGTAAAGTTCAGCTTTGGTTTTGTCAGCCAGAGCTTTTTCTTAAAGGTATTGGATTGTCCCTTACATGGCCTCTAATGGCTTTCTTTCGACAATGGCTCTTTTTGCCACTTTGTTTGTTTGAGCTTTGGATTTTGTCTTATAAAGCAGCTTTACTTTAAACTTTCTCCCTGACCCATCTGCTAAACCTCTGAGGTTTATTTATTCATAGTTACTGTTCAGGGGTCTACATACTGATGCATGTCACTTTTCAGATTTTTATTCATAGAATATTTGCTATGTGTTATTTTGTCTCAGTTTTTCCCCGTAAATCACAATACATTTCACTGAAAACATTCAAGTCTCATTTGCATCACACTGTATTTATTACAACTGAATCCCGGAATCAGAGATAAATACGTTGCTACTTTCTTTTTCCTTCTGTGAGTTTTTTGTGTGTAGAGAAAGAAATCAAAGAAACATCTGTTCAATTTATATTTTATCGCAGCCTACAGAGTTACCCATTTCACACTGATTGTATTTATCATCCACAGTGGACACATCGCCCGTCTGGAAGACGCCAGTGAAGAAGTTGAGCTGTAAGTTACGTACATAGATTGCGATGTTTGTGTGCATACACGGCAAAACAATTTCTGTAGTAATTTTGTTTTCCTGTCCAAAAATGTATTTCAGGTCAACACTTAAACCAGGTGTACCTCCTCCTCTTCCTCCAAAGGTAAGGCCTCTAGTTCAACATTTTTCACTGCTTCTTCATTTATTCTCCGGTTTTTGCTTTGAAAAAGACTCAAATGTTGTTGTTTTTTGTCTTTTCCTAAGCCACGAATAAACACCTCATCAGAGGAGCTTGGATTGAACGAGGAGAGGTCTCTGACAGTTCGTAGGTTCCCCAACTCGGAAAATGGACCGAGCCAGGCCGTCCGTAGACAGAGCACGCCTGATCAGGGCCACAAGGTGGAGCATTCATCATCTGACTTCCTGTCAGCTAGTGTCAGCAGCCCAGGCTTTCTATCACACGCCTCTGAACCTGGTGAGTAGATTATTACCCTTTTGAATGTTATGATTTATGTTAGTGCTCCGTTGTCTTTTTTTTTTTTTAGTATTCTTGAATTAGTTTGGTCTCTAAATGCAATCTTACTCCATCTTTACAAGCTCCAGTTAAATGTGAGTATAAAGGTAAGGGAGCCTCCTATTGATTGCTTTAAATGTAGGAAGTGTGCTATATTCTGCTTAGATAATAACACCTCCACTCTCTGATTTAAAGTGCCTCTTTGTGTGACAGATTATGATTCAGATGGAAGTGTGAATGGAGGAAGTCCTACGCCATCACCGCAGCACCGGAAGGAGAAAAAGGAATTTCCTGTGAGTTGTAAAAAATATTTTGCCAAGTAGATTATGCCTTCATTCCTTCTTTTCTTCCATCTTTCATTCATCTTTGATTATTTTCCTTTCTTAAGATCCTTTCTCTATCATCCCTTTTGCTGTGCTTTCATATCATCCTTTGTTCATGCCTACTTCTTCCTTCTTTGTATCCTTCTGCCTTTTCTATCTTTCCTTTAGTTTATTTTTGTGTCCCTTCTGCCTCCTTTACGTCTCTTCTTTGATCTTTATTCCTTCTCTACTTTAGTTCATCTCTCTTTATCTCTCTCTTCCTTTTGTTTATCTTTTTCTTTCCTTCTACCTTGCCTTTTTGTTACTTTTTAAAGTTTTTAAAAGATCATTTTAAAAGATCATCATAGCCTCATTTTTTACCACACATAAAAATCTGACCTTTCAGCTGTTATGTATTCATTGTAAGTATTTGTATTTTTTTTATATTTTAAAGTGGTTGTAGAATATTGAGAAGTCTTAAAATTGGAGTCTGGAGAATTATGAGATGCATAAAAACTGTTTAGGGATCCTGTAGTTATCTGGCTTTACTTGCTCTAAAATTTCTCCTTTCTGTTGTTGTTGCTTTTTGTTTGTTTGTAATTGGATCCAATGCCTCACATTGAGAGATTTGGCTTTCAGTCCTGCTGATTGTGCTTCAAATCTGTACCCAGTGCTTTTTTAAAAAATTATTCCTTATGAGTTGAAGCCAAATCGACTTTGACTTTGCGGATATGTGATCTTATTGTTTCCTCTGCTCCTAGAAACCAGCAATAAACGGTCTGCCACCCACTCCTAAAGTACTGGTGAGTCAATCATCCTGATTGTCCTTCACTGTCTCTGCTCATCCATGCTGGCCTGGTTTCATGGACACTGTTATTAAACTCTCATTTGAGTTGCTTGCTGTGCATTCTGTAAATATCTGGGCTCCACATAACTCTCTGCCTTGTGGTTCAGCTCCACTTAGGCTCATTAATTCCTTGCTGACATTTTGGCTGCTTTGTTAACCAGATGCTTCTTGTTTTGAGCTGCTGGCTTTCTGTTTCAGATGGGAGCCTGTTTCTCTAAAGTGTTTGATGGCTGTCCGTTGAAAATCAACTGTGCCACATCTTGGATTCATCCAGACACCAAAGGTAAATCGTATACACTAGGTACATTCTGCAGATTAAGTTTTCCGGTTTCATTCTTTTGTTTAATGAAGATTTATTGCTTTTAGATCAGTACCTAATCTTTGGGACAGAGGACGGCATCTACACACTGAATCTTAATGAGCTGCACGAGGCAACAATGGAGCAGGTAACATTGGCTAAAATCCAGCTTTGATAGTATTAATAAGCTATTGCCTCTCTGTTCAGCAATCTATTGTCAGTTATGATTATTATTTATATTTGATCTAAATCAATATTTGTCAAGTTCCCGTCTACTTTGGTCTCTATTACGGTATGGTTCAGTTTAACGACTCTTTCGACTGTGCTGATGTGATTTCCAAGAGTTGGAAAATAGCACAGTGTACGATTAGGGGTTAAATGTTTCCAGATGATTCAGTTTGAAATGCACGTCTGAAAGAAGAAGAAAAAGATGGAAGCGTGCAGAAATAGTTTCCAACTCTTGTGACGATCCAGTCAGATGACATTTTTTTGGTTTGACAGTTGAGGGTTTGACCTTACTATGCTATCACATATAACTTCAGATTTTGCTTTCTTTTCTTTTAGAAAACCTGTTTTTATTTTCAACAAGCTTATATTTTCAATGAAGAAACTATTTTGTATTGATAAAATGCTTGAGGTGCATCAGAAAAAGGAAATTAAGAGACGCTTCAGCTTGTCGGTCAAATTCATTTTCTTATCTACTATAAAGCCTCGTAAAAGTTTTCCACATCAACCTATAGTGTTTTTGATGGGATTATGCTATGGATGCAGTAGTGCCTCATCTGCCCTGATGCTGCCTTCATGTGGAATCGTAATTATGGTAAATACCAAAAACCGACATCAAAATTCCACATGAGCACCCAGTTATGTTGGAATTTCCACTGGAAAGTCGGAAATATTGTATTACACCTGAGTTGCCGAGATGAGGTAAACTTTGACCTTTCAACGTGGCGGGGAGTAAAGAACCTATTCTGTGCTGTTAAATATCGTCTCTCGTTGTGTTTGTAGCCAACAGAACTCTGTGACATACATTAAAAAAAAAAAAGAAATCTCCCCATTCAAACTTGTCGTTTTTTAAAATATCTGTTATAATTGGATTTTGTCAAATTCTTGCTAACAGTCAGTCGATGCATTTGCTACATTGTCTTCTTGTTTCTGTAGCAGAGGATTTAGGACGTTGGTAATCTACAACGACAAAAGTACACACTGCGACGGTAATTTCCACTTTTCACGTGGAAAAAATCATCTTTACCATACCACTTGAAGGTAGCATAAATATTGGCTTTGACTACATCTTTGCTCCCATTTGAAGCAAACAAAAGCTCATATTTTACCTTATATGTGTTCGCCGGGCATCAAGGTTGGTCCTTCTTCTCAAACTGTTTTAAATATGGCCCCATATGTCACAGCTACTCCCTTCATCTCTCTGAAAGGAGTTTGGTGGGAGACGAAGCTTCACAAAACCGCCTTTCTAGACTTTGCTTCTTTTGATTTTTGTAAAGCTTGAAGAAAAGCTCATCTAACGATACCATGGCAGTGGTCTGGCATCAAGCATACCCAATATGTGTGTGTAGAGTCACAGTATTTCTACAGAAACATTTGGGGAACCAGAACACATTCAAATGCTTTTACCGAGCAGAAGTTTCAAAGATTGTTTACAGAATTTCTTTGGAATTAAATGAATTTCTATTCTCTGGTCATTTTTTCCTATCCCAGCTGCCGGATACTG
>JAUZNJ010078716.1:0-24376 GCA_034780135.1 Jordanella pulchra
CCACCTGGTGGAGAAAGGGGAACAAGGCACGCAGGAACAAAACCCACAAAAGAGGCAGAGGGACCTGGAACATGACAGACATACGAAAAGAAGAAGCATGAATTCATGTCGTGATTTATTGGGGGCCTCGTGGTATTGAATCTAAACACATTGAACGTTTATGTATGTGTATGTTTTAAATAAAACTGGCCATATCAGTATTTATTAAAGGTGTTCTAATATCATATTTACTTAAAGGTTTTCTAGTCACATAGACAACCAAAAGCACTGCATGGTGCATTTAACCTTTAAAACTAGAAAACAGCAAATACACGCCATGAATGAGGTTTGGGGCTGTTTGCTGCCTTGAAATAAGCTACAGAAGGGCTTTCAGCTCTCTTCATCATTTATTTTTCCATGCTGCTCTTCATTCAGTGCATTTTTTTTCCATAACAGCTCTAATGAACCTCAGAAATAGACAAAACATTGTGTACAAAAAGTTTCTTGGCAGCCATAATGTGAGCAAATTCACCCCGTAACACTGTGCTGGGATGTGGGCAACACTAAGGCTTATACTCTTAATGTAAAAGTTATAAACAGAGTAAACAGAGAAATGTATCACTCCAGTAATTGCTTTAGACTATTCCATCCAGTGTGGTTGCAAGGAATGCTGGAAAACTGCCAGCTAAGAAATCCAATACCTTGTCTATTATAGTTTGGCAGCCTGTATAAACTATTTTCATGTATGTGAAGATTCTCAGTCATCCAGGACATGGTCAAACTTGGACAGTTCAGTTTGGCAACTGCACATGAAGTTTTCTGGAAGACATTTTGCCTCTCATCCAGGAGGCTTCTTCAGTTCTAACTGATGCTGGAGAGTACTGAGATTAATACTATACTGTAGATGTAGCAAAAGAATTAGAGAAGGAGGAAAAAAAAGCAAAAACAAAGGAGGCTCTGAGCCCTACTGGATGGCCCACGGAGAGCACCTGGGGGGTGTTGATGATCGTTTAGGGGTTTTGATGGGTCGTTAACTCCCTCATCAGAGTGGTTTTGGTCACATGCCTCTATGAAGTGTGAGTCAGGTGAGGGCAGCGGGAGGTGAATCCTCTGGGTATGTGTCTGAAGCCACCTCTTCCGTTATAGGATGGTTTTTCCAGGTTAACAAAGATGGCTTCATTGACTCCCCTCTCAAACCATGTCTTCATTGGCTAGAATATGAACGTTGTTGTCCTCAAACAAGTGACCTTTAGCCTTCAGGTGTAGGTGGACCGCTGAGTCCTGTCCTGAGGAGTTAGACCTCCTGTGTTGAGCCATGCGCCTGTGCAGAGGTTGCTTGGTCTCTCCAAGTTCTGTTCACTCTTCACTACACTGAACCACATTGTCAGTGCTGTTTCTGGGTTTCTTATCTTTGGGTTTTTCTCTCAGGGTGTTACCAGGTTTGAAGTGCACAGGGATCCGGTGCTGGTTAAAGATCCTCCTGAGTTTTTCAGAGACTCCAGCAACATATGGTATGACCGTATTTCTTCTTCTGTTTTGTTCCCTCTCAGCAGGCCTCTTCTTGTTGGCTCTTAAGAAACCCCATCTGGGGTAGCCACAGTTTATCTAGGCTGTCCTGATATGTCCCTGTTCTTTCGTCTTCCCTCTGTTGGTGGTGGGAATGGTTTTTGCTTGTCTCTGGAGGGTTCTGATGACACCTAGTTTGTGTTCCAGTGGGTGGTGTGGGTCAAAATGGAGGTACTGGTTGGTATATTTGGGTTTCCTGTAGACTTCTATGTTAAGATGTCTGTCTTCCATGATGTGGATGTTTCTGTCCGCTGCGTTGATGTGGTCTGTGAAAGTGTTAATACTGTAGAAAACTTCATGTCCAGTTGCCTAAACTGAACTTTCCAAGCTTGTTTTCTCATGACAAGAATTACTAAGACCATGGTCCAAAGCATGTGAAATAGTTGTTGTTTTTTTACCATGCAGATCTTTATATTCTTTATATTTCAAATGTCAGGACTTTCTTGTTGCAGTTTACAGGGGTATGAGCATTTCTTCTGCCGTTCTAAATCCCATCCTGTGTCTTTTGGTTGTTATTAGACAAGAGGCATGTTGAATAGAGTCATTTTTGTTCCATTTTTGTTACAAAAAAATATATGTTTTGTAAAATGAAATAAAAAATAATGCAATCTGGAAATAAAGCATCTTAATAAAAAGTTTTTGAGAGTAACTTGCTGCTTTCCAATAATTTCTTTTTTCATATCGTATTTTTATACATTTATAATTATATTTTATCGTTTTTAAAGTTTAGTAAAGATTAAAAATGTATTAAAGTTTTTTTAAATAATTTTATTGTAATAAAATTCTCCTTTTTTCAGATTAAGTTTTACAGATTGCATTCTTTTCACAAAGCATTTTTAGATCACATCTGGAAACAGATTTCTATTGATCTGCATGAATATTAACAAATATTAACAATTTTATATGTCAAGAGTGTGTTTTATTATCCTTCAAATGAAAAAAATCACATTTGTGAAACGCAAATTGAAAATAATGCAATGCATAAAAAAAATCTTAAAAGCCTAAATTTGAAAAAAAAAACAATATATAATTGTATAAAATAAAGTTGGAACTTATAAGATTTGAAAAAGATGAAAAAAAAAATAAAATAAAATAACAAGATTTGAGAAAAACAGCAAAGTTACTCTCACTGACCTTTTAAATTAAAACGTTTTTAAGATTTCCTAAACAAACTCCATTCAGCCAAATGTTATTTTCTTTAGATTGAACTTCCAATTGTATGGATATGTATTGGGAAAATATAAGTTCAATATTTTAAAATAGTACAGATAGTAAGTGATAAATGGAGGGAATGTCAAGACACATCCTTACTCTCCCTTACTCTAGAATATTCATCAAGATTGGTTTGTGGTCGGGATGTTTTTGTTATTTGAGACAATTTTCGATAAAGTCAAAATGGCGTTCCAGCTTTTATATTAAGTTTAAGCAAATGGAAGAACATCCTTGAAATTTAGTAATGGACATTTTTTTCTGTAACGTCTTCAGTGAAATTTTCTCTGAAAGGACTCAACCTTTATTAGATAGAAACTGGTGGAGCTGTGAAATTTATCAGAGCTCTTTTGTCATAAGATGTAGAGCTGTGAAAATCGCACAAAGAAAGTCTAACCGAAAGATAATCGCCGAGCCGTGGACACACTGGCAACATCGGACCCTTTTGAAGAAATTACAATGCAGACAGATTCAGGATTAAAAAGCTTTTTTTTTTCAGGGTGGGGTCACAAGAAGTTCAGGGCGTATTTCCCCTGGCTAAGATCAAGAGGGTTAACTTTTATTTGTGCCAGAGGGGCTGGGTTAGAGGGTGGAAACACTAATCTGTCACGCCCTCAATACAAAAGGTTACATCAAAATCCTTTGATGTCTCGGTCATTTCTGAAGTCTCACGCCTGTTGGCTAATAGGTTAATCAGCTTTCATTTCAAGCTCAAATTTGGGAAAACGTACAAATATGACAAGCTTGACCTAAACAACCAATGGCTGGGGTGGGAGGTGTAAACATCAGCTTCACAATAAACGGACCTTTCATGACAAAAAGATTAAACGAGCGAGGAAGCAATGAGCAGCAACAAAAAGGGACAGATATCAGTCATCAGTAGGTTTTTGGGTCAATCTGAACTTAATGGTGACTTATTTTAGTCAAAATATTTTGTCAACAATTGTAATAAAAGGGTCTTAAGCTGGGCATTATTTCACACATAGGCACAAAACATTATCCCATATTTCTGTCATGTCGGGTTCATTTAGAGTTCACCGATAAAGAGTGCAGTTAGATTATGAGCCGAAGAAAAAATAAAACTGCACATATCGCCTGCAAGGCTGAGTGGTCTGTTTTGCCCCCAGTAAATATCACATTTTATCACGCTCCAGTTAAGGCATGGTGCATAAACTCATGACAAAATCTCCACTTTTCCCAGAGAGCAAAGTTGACAGAACACTGATACAGCAGCATGTGCAAGTTTTAGCAGCTTACATTATGGTGCTGTTTGTCAGTAAAATTCGGTTAAATATAATTTACTTAAACAAGTCTTTAAATGCTTTTCAGACAGGTTTCCAACCACATTACATCCCTGACACTAGTTTGGTGATGGTTTTGAATAACATGCTGTGAAAGAGTTGGATTAAAACCTCTTTATTACTGAACCACAGTTTTTGACATAGTTGCTTTAACATACTGAAGGAAAGATTGAAAACCTAGATTACTCTGTAAGAGTGACTGAGTCCAACACCAAGACCAGAACCTCAGAGGCCAAAACCAAGAACAAGACCTGACCTTCAGAGGCCTCCAAGTTGAAAACTAAGACCGAGATCGGACTCCCCAAGACGGAGAACAAGGACCAATCTTTAAAATTAGACTTATATTTGGGCACAATGTTATCTCCACCTTATTAACTGCTGAAAACAAGACAACTTTTAAGGCCCAAAAAAATGAGACAGAGCCAAAGACCGAGTTATCACATTTTGAGGCCCAGACCAAGACTCAAAATGCTCTTCAGCGCTCCATCGCCACTTTGCAATTATGAATCTTAGCAAAGGCAAAATGAAAAGATAAAAATGACGTTTAGATGGGGCTTTATTAAGGCTTTATTCTTAGCTAAGTTTTATTTTGTCCATTAGGTCTATCGTTGAAAAGGTCAGAATTTATTTCAACCTTAACTTTGAGTGATGTGTTCAAAAAGTCTAATTGAGGGTCAAAACAATGGAACATTTTTTAAAAAAGTTTCTATAGAGACATCCCTTAATTTTCAATTTCAAATTTCAAGTTAATTGACGATTCGTGGTGAAATACTGCTAAAACATTAATGAAAAAAATATTAGAAAAGCAGGAAACAGGAAAACTGTTATACTTCCTCCTTAAAGTGTAAAACTGCAGTAAAAATGCATTTTTTTCTGATACAATAAAAAAATATGATGTTCCTCCTAAAAGATAAAAGAAATCGATTTCTCATAACGATACCTTCTGTTTTTGAAATAAATACATACAAAATCTAATTTGGTATAAAGTTCTGAATTGTCCAAGGCCTAAAGAAATTTAAGAGTGGCTTGATGGGTTAAAATTGTGCAAACCCCAGAGACCTGAGACAGAGATCCTTACAGCGAAACTATTCAAGGAGAGGTAGCATCTAGTTTAAATACTTCTCATCTCTGGAACAAACTCCACAGAAACTGTTGCTTAATTTAGATCAGGACTGAAAGCATTAATATTCAAATCAGTTTTTTATATAAATTAATTTTTTAATTAATTTCCTTTTTTAATACAAATTAATTGTTGATTTCATGAGTTTTAATTTGTTGTATTTCTTGTTTTTATTCTAACCTTCTTCTTTTAGTTTATCGGCTCCCTTGCGTGCGCGGCTGCTTGTTTCTGGTCTTTCTGTTGCTCTGTTATGGATGCTTGGTCTATCCAGGCTCTACCTTTGGTTCTTGCTCACTGACTAATGCGAAAGGCTCCAGACTTCCTCTGACCCTGACATGATGAAGTGGGTATAGAAAATGGATTGATGGATGGAGCTTTATGGAAGAGCTGCATAGCTGCTCCAGTGGTTAACACTGTTGCCCTCAGCAAGTACACGGCAGATTCGAGTTTCACCACTGAGTTCAGCTCTTCCTGTGATGCTGCAGCTGAGTTCTCCTGATTTCTGTTCTTCTTCTCATGTATTTTGTATTCCAAGATTTAAAATATTTTATATCAGAAAGAAATTTGGCTTTAAACATACTGTTTTATCGGAAATATAACAGGGAATTTTACTCCATTATTGTTACAAGAACAAAACGTGTTTTGTAAATGGAAATTTGAAAAAATGTGCAATCCAGAAATGAAACTTTGAATATTTTTGGAAAGCATTTTTTTCTTCTTTTTTTGCAGATTTTTATATGTCACCTTTTTTTCTGTTTTACAGAGTGAGTTTACAAACTGCATTAAATGTGTTTTTGCTCCTTACATCAGAGAAAGCCCGTCCCCAGGAGGGAAGACAGTGTGATCTGTCAAATTCAGATCAAAACTTAATCCGAAAAAAGGTGAAAATAAAACATTTGTAAAAAAAAAAAAAAAAACAAGAAAAGTCTAACATAAAAACAGTTAAGGGATTCCCAAACCCTTTTAAGATTAAAACGTTTTTCAAAGTTATATTTCTGGATTGATTTTTTTTCTCTTCATTTCCAAGATATGTTCTTTGCTTGCAACAATAATGGAACAAAATTCACTCCATAAACGCCTTGCTGATGTTTCAAGTGAAGGAGGTCAAGACTTGCAACAAGCTTGAATGGCTTTGAGATGTTTTATGAAAAATGGATCAGCTAAGTGAAAGCGGCTAAAGTGTTCCTGTCGGAGCCGACGCAGCCCTGTCGCCGGCACGTCACTCACACTGTCCCACAGCAGGAGCACAAACAGCGCAGCAAGGAAGGGAAGGCTTCTGAAAGCCTGAGGATTCATTATTTAGTAGAATAACACACAGAGGAAGCGACTCGTAAAAGAGAATCCAACGGCAGGTTAAAGATGCTTTAGTTCTCTCTTGAAATGGAGGCTAAAATAAATGTTGATCCACTTTACATCACAGTTCATTCATATCTTAGGGTTTCTGGTTGCAGTTCAGGATCAACAAAAGCAGAGGTCAGATGATTTGTTTTGATCAAATTTTCAACTTGATCAAAAATAAATTGGTAAATATGAATCGTCTCACTGCATGATTTGCTGCGGCCAATACTCAGATCTTTGGGACAAAATGGAGAAAATAGAAAAAAGATTAAGGAAAAAATTGAGAGGTATAAAAAAAAGAGGTAAAACAAATGATCCTTATGTATTTTGTTCAAATGTCTGTATCTGTAAAACTGACATCTTGTTTTGTGTGCCGTCTTCTTGTGTCAGAGGACCCTATGCCTGCCTTCGCCATGGGCCCCAAACTTCCTAAATCCACCACTGCACGCATGAGTCCTAGCTATGAATTAATGCTTTATGGTTTGCTTAAAATGCTGTTTGTGGCACAGCAGTAATGATTAGATGCACTTAGAAGATGAAGTCATTTTTTATACATGGGAAAGTCATGTCAAAAACTGCTATAACTGACATGTTAGAGACAAATGGAGACACGTTTAACAAGCCAGCGTATTTCCTCCTCCGCCTACAGCCCATCAGGATGGCATCAGCACTCCCTGCTCTTGTTTCTCTCCCATCATTAATCTGCTGATTCTTTTTTTTTTTTTTGCGAAGCTCTTCGACTTCACATGCGAGCTGTCAAGCTTCCACTAATCCCCCCATTTTAATGCTTGTCCACATTGGGCTCGGCCACATTAAACCGATGATTAATGATGTATTGATTGGGCTGTTTTCTAGCAGCCAGCCAAGGTGCTGAGTTGACAGCACACTTGCTTATCTGAGCCACCCAGCTTGCCAGAGGAAAATGTTTCCTGCAGGGGAATAAAAGTCTGGTACACACTGGAGAGCCGAGGCACATTTGTACCACTTTTATTCTCAAGCCTCAACCCCCCCCCAAAACAGTGAAACTTTCATTTGTTTTAACAGATATTCCACACTGTCCTGTAATTATCCGCTGTAATTTTAATACTAATTTAATGTTGAATTTAGTTAATGAAATTAACAAAAAGAATTAATGTTTTTATTCTGCATTTATCTTATCATTGTTAAAAAAATAACATATTTCTTCAAATTAAAGCTGGAAGTTGGGTTGTTTTTTTTCTAGCAACCTTTATGAACAATACTTTTTGTAATATATCAAAGTTGTTAGTTTTAAGAAATGAAAACCTGTTCTAATTGTACAAAAACTGTTACCCCAGCAGATGATGGAGGAAGAGATCACACCCTCCACAACATACTGATAAAAGATATACAATATTTGGTTACCATTGTACTTGTTAACTTCGTTATGAACTTAGTTCTATAAAATAGGACCTGGTTAGGGGCTAGAAATAAGTTTTGAGGGCGTGGAACTGTTGGTCTTTTGAACTCATCCTATATTTTGCTGATTGAAGCGTACCCTTAACATTGATCCTCATCATTACATAATAGAGATTATTATGAACTCTCCCTTCCATTAAAGTTAATTTATTGCCATACTTTTATTTAATTAATGCATGTTTAGACCAAAGTGCATGAATACACTCAAGAAACTGCATCCAAAGATAAAATGCACCTTGTTGTGATGATGTGTAAATTACTATACACTTCCTGGTTAATACGAGGTTCCCAATCAGCCTGCTGTTCCCAGTCATGATTTCAATATAAATATCCATAAACCATCAACCTGTTCTGACCCCTATCATTCTGAAACATATATTTTAAGTAGAAGAAGATAAATTACCTGCATGCTGATGACATTTCTAGCTCATGATTCATTTTAGAAAAAATGGTTTTGCACTGGGTGGGGAAATTTTTATTTGTCAGACTCACACTTGCTTTCGCTCTGCACTCCCTCTTTGTCTTTCATGAACCGGTTGAGTTTTTTCCAGCGATATATTACCTCCTTCAAATCCTGCTCTTTTCCTAACCTCCAGTCTGAACAGTGTGCACTCTCCTGTTTCACCTTGTATTTTCACTCTCTTTCTGTCTACCTACTCCTTAGCCTCTTTCCTCCTAGCCCAGCACTGTACTTCCTTCTGTCTCTTCACTTGTGATTTACTTTTCCTTATCTCAGATTTCTTCTCTGATTGGCAGATAAGTATCATTTTTGAGGGCCTCCACAAGTCGCTGCCTTCTCATTTCCCCGGCGGAAATGGCTTTTTCTGCCCATTTGCACTGTCAGTGATCATAAAGAGTTTCCCCGTATAAAGCACTGATTCCCATCTTCAACTCGAATACAGTAAAGGAGGTGGGACAATTTTAAGAACCACCTTTTAAAGATGGAGTTCCTAAAATGCCATCTGTCCCTCGGGAAAGTGGGGTTTTGACTTTGGTTTTGGGAGAAAAAGTGCTTTAAGCAACAGAAAGATGGATAAAGAATATATTTTCTGTGTCTTAGAGTTGAATGACACCATAATGCCTCCTCAAACAGGAATTGTTTTTCTGTTTTAGACTAACAAGGATGCCAACAACCTTGGTCAGAAAAAGCATTTGGCCAAAAAAGTTGTTCTTTTTCACAAAGATTCATAATACATTTGTGTGAGATGTCTATATCTTTATTGGCTGACAATATTCACAATTATAAGTAATACATTATTCTTGTTACTGATTCCAAATGAAGTAGAAATGTATGATTTGAATACCACAATTTAACAGATTTAACTTGATGTATATCATGAAGGTGTCAGAGCAGTTTAGCATCAACAGCAATAATAAAATCCAGCAGCACTGCAAGGAAACCTGTGACGACAGTACTACACATTTTAATAACCTAAATGCTTTCTAAGATACAACAAAACATTTTCAAAACAGATTGTAATGGAAATGTTCTCAATCTAACCGGGTCTTACAATATTAGAGCTAGCCAAAAAGTATTTGAGATTGATATAATAAGCAAGAGCAGATTGACAGATTATTAATCTGCTCTTAAGAAGATTTGACTCAAAATAAGACAAATAATCTCTCAGTGAAGTAAGACTATTGTGATTGATAAGACTTTTTGTTTTGAAAATGTATATCATTGTTTCTAGAAGTCTTCCCAAGAGCGATTTTCTGACTATGCCGACACTTATTACTTATTACTGAATCTGCTTTTACTAAGAATAGTCTTATAAGAAAGTTAAAAAGACTTTTTATCAGATGTTCATCCAGGAGAAATAACCCCTGTAAAGTCAGTGGCTAGATGCAATCAGCAGGAAATATGTTAACCACTTTGATTGAATGATTTGATTGAATTTTCTCTGTAAAGTACCTTTAGGTGACATGTCTTGTGAGTTGGTGGTTAATAAATGAACTGAATCGAACTGAATATAAGATTTTAGGACTTGGTCAGATGGACAGTTTTGTAGTCTTTTTTTTTTTATTCTGTAATCAAGCAACACAATATATCTTGAATAAAACTACCAAAATTCTGTTATTTTAAATGTGGTCAAATAATTTAGACAGATTTTCAAAATAAGAAAACCTGTCATTACCAAAAACAGAACATTCTCACTGGAAGACTTGTTTTAACCTTTCATTTAAATGCCTTCTGATGCTCCGTTGCTGTTAGCCTATCAGGCCTTAGCACACCTCTGCCATGGCCAATCACTATCCACCAGTGTTCCACAACCCTCCTCCAGCCCATCTCCACAGCCATCCTTGTTTTCATCTGGCTCCAGGTGGCACCCAAAAAAAATGTCCGAGTCATCTCAGCTGACTCCACTCGATGTGGAAGAGAAGTTCCTCTACTTCGAGCCTTTTACTGACTGACCTGGTCGCACTATCTCTAAGGCAGAGCCCAGCCACCCTGCAGCGGAAGCTCATTTCAACCCCTTTTATCTGGGATCTTGTTCTTTCAATCATGATCCAGATTCTATGACAATAGATGAGGTTAGGATCGTAGACAGACCTGTTAATTTAGGTTTTTACCTTTTCGCTCTGCTCTCTCTTCCCCTCTACAGAACAGTGCAGCATCTGCATTATAGCAGCAGTCGCACCGATCTGTCTACCGATCTCTTGCTCCATTCTCCCCCCAAGATACTTGAACTCCACTTGAAACAGGAACTCTCCTCCAACCAGAAAATGGACAAGCCACCTTTTTCCAGTCGAGAACCAGAACCATGGCCTGGGGCTTGTATGTTTTGAGACTTTTTTATCGAAGTATGATGAGAACAAAATACTTCAGTTTAGACAGAAAATTATACAGAGTCTTAATGAAATGAATGCAGTTATAAGCTGGTAATCAAGCACTCAAAAATAAATTGTCCAACATTGAAAACAGACAGTGGAACTGTTTATTTCTGATATGAGGTACCTTTTACACAGAGGTTATTTTCCATGTTTCCTCACCAAAAGCAGGATATAAAAGACTAAATCTAAAAGCATTTTTGTACAATTTGCTATTTCTAACTACTCAGCAACTGTCTAACTTAAGCACTAAAGTCTTCTCAAGGTATTTATTAGTTTTTGACCGTTGTGATGTATTGGGAGCGAATTGCAATAATCCCATTCAAAAGCAAAGACATTGAAGCAGTAATGAGAGTACTTCTCTGAACAACACATTTCCAGTAAAGACCACTGCACTGTTTTGTCTGTTGGGATTTTCTTTGGCTGGAAGATGTTGCTATCCCCTGGCTCTTATCTCCCTCAATTCCAGGATCTCTGAATCTTCCCCATACTCTGCCCCTGCTGACCTGAAGCTGTGAATCCTGCCAGCTTTCCAAATTTTGCTGTTAAGCATCAAGCCCCATGTTTCAGGCTAATGTCCGCCCAGGGCATGGTTGTTGCTTGCCCCACCCGGGTTCACTCAGGAGGGGGAAAGTAAGTCATTGTCCATCCTCCACTGAGATGACAGGTCGTGACAGACGGGAAGAGAGACAGATTTGGGAGATGGGGGATATGAAACTGAGTTTAAAAAAGAATAAGGACAGGGAGATAAAAGCGGTGAATAAAAGAGAGGCAGACAGCTCAGTGGAAGCGAATGAGAGAAAAAAACAAAACCAAAGATGAGAGACAGAGAAGACAGCTTGTTGAAAGACAGAGTAGAGAATAAGATCAGGAAAAGGCAGAGGGAAAGAGAATAAAGAGGGTAAGGGGGTTATCTGTTATTTCATTACAGACATGGTCTGACGGATACACTGTTCGCTGCTATCATGTGCTGCATCAGTATAACGCTTTACTGGATGTTTGGTTTCTACAGCCTTAAAAGACTGCAAGCATGTGGCTGTAAAAGGAACAAGAAAGATACATTACATTTATGTTTTAACATTCTTATCATTTTCATGATATAATCTTGAATTTTAAATATATCACCATTTAACCTGAAGGGCATACATTTTAAAAAATTCATGAACCCAGTTGCATAGTTCAAAGAAAGCAATTAGAAGAAACTGTTATGTAGACCTTTTTTGTTTTCACAATCACAATCCTAACACTTTAATTGGCATTAAAATGATTATATTAAACTATTTACCTGTGAGATCATATACAATTAATCACAATTAAAATTCAGTACAGCAATGGGGAAAGAAACAAAAGATACACAACATAAAATACATACAATGCTCTTAAAGAAACAGGGTCAGGAAACTATGACCAGGAGACATCAAAATGCAGCCTCAACAACAAGGAGTTCCCAGACTTTTCATCCCCAAAAATAATACTGCCTCCATCTGGTGACCCCTAAAACAGTGACGTGCAGAAGAGTGTTTTGGAATTAAAGTTAAAGTGGCCCCTAATGTTTATCGTCATGACTTGCTAAACTACACCAGATATAAACAGGTGGTATCACTGCTAAAAGTACCAAAAACTGGCCAGGGATAACACCCGCATTTAGTTGATCACTGTATTCATAACTCTACTCTGTAAAAATGATCTAATAATAAGTAAACATTTCTTAAAATAAGTTTGTTTTCCCTTAATCTGAGCAGCTAAATAAAACGACTTGCTGATGGAATTAGTATTTTTTGTCCTAAAAATAAGATAATTAGATAAGATTTCTTTGAAATAAGACAATGATATTGTTTTTTCTTATTTAAATGTCAAATATTTTGTTCCACTGGCAAAGTGTCTCAACTGCTCAAGAAAAATACACTTATTCAAAAAAAAATTGCTTAGAGTTCTTTTTTTTGCAGTGTAAAATTATTTTATTGTGAAAAATATTAATTTCAGCTCTGCTGGCTTTTTGTCCTGTTTTTGGAAAGTCTTCTAGTTTTAAGAGGTTACCTGTCCAGGTGTGCTAACGTCTAGTGAATTACTTGTTTTTGGAAAAATATCTTTAGGTGAAAATTTTTCAAACAATCTTAAATAGATTTGTTATTACAACTAAGTAGTTGTATAAGTAGAAATATTTTGTTGTGTAATTTCTTATCAAATAATTCACAGATGTTCATATCTAAAATATAAGAGCACATATTTTGAAATATTTCTCTCTTTATAGTTTTCCTCATGGGAATCTTGGATCATTTACGTAATTGTGTTATAATTGTAGTTCCTTTACCTCTCAGTGTCTACCGCTAAGAAACTGTCACACAAATGTTTTGTACAAAATTATCCAGAGAACTGAAAACCAGTCCATACCTCGACAACCTTGAACTTTGCTGTAACTCATAACACCACACAGTGAGAATCTTACAAGTCAACATTCAACCACTGTAATGATTATTTTTTTCAATAAAAGAGATTTAATTAGACCCCACTGAAAGGCTGCCCTGCCTTACAGATGTGTGTGTATCTATACATCCTTGTATGTTTTCATGTTCTCTGTGAATAAACAAACCAAACAGCCATGTAGACAGGATTAAATAAGAGTAAACATTTGAAAGTGAACTCAATTATTTCTGTGTTCTCTCATTTCACAAATCTTTGATGTTGTTTAAGGACACAGCAAAGAAAAGACCAACTGGTGGGTGTGGGAATTTTAATCTCACAGTTTCTGTTCAATTCCCTCTTTTCTCTCTCAAGGAGCTTTTACGTGCGGTGAAACCTTTGAGGCAGACACCGCCGTAAGCGAACCTCTCTTCCTTTCATCATGTTTTTTGTATACAGTCGTCTGCTGCAGTTTTATTTACATCCCCATATCAGAGCAGTGCTTCTTAGGGCTTTACCTTGGGCCTGTATTAAATAATTTAAGAAATTGCAAACACTATAACACTACATATGAGCCTAATAATCTATAAAGGTTTATATTTGCAACTAAATAAAATTAGATTTGATATTAGTTTGCAGACTCTTTAATGTTAAAATACAACAAGAACTAACATGGAGAAGCTGCTTTTAGTTCCTATGCTTCAATTATCTGGAACAAACTTCCAGAAGACTGTAAAAGTGCTAAAAGCATTTTAAGTTAAAATTAAAACTCATTTGTTTAGTGCTGCCTTTGACTGCTGAAGTTAAACAGTTAACTGAGGTTTCATTCGTTTAAGGTTGTGTTCTGACAGTTTTATTTGTTTTACTACCTGCTTTTATCATCTATCTTTCTATTTTTATTAACATTTATTCTCTTTTTATTTTTCTTCGATTTTTTTGCCTGATTCTTGTAAAGACCTTTGAATCATCCTTATACTGAATTGTGCAATACAAATAAGCCTTGCCTAAAATAATTGTTCAAAATATTGTCAATATGAGATAAACTGGAAACTGAAAATTAAAACTATTACATGTCTTTTTAATGCCTGTAATGAAAATGATGCAGAATATGAAAATAGAGATAGAATGAAGCAGAATGAGAAGTTGTCTCTATGTCTCTAGCAGCCCAAACATATAGCAGCACAAATACAGAAAATAGCTCAGGATAATCTTACTATTCTAGAGCCACAATAGGATCTAATTTCTGTCAAATTTTGATTCAACTCAATTACTTTAATTACATGGCAACGATTCACAACATGTATCATTTTAAGGCATTTTACAGAGACAATAGAGTCAGATCATTCAGTGAGATTGGTTTGAATTTTTCTTGGAAAATCAGCTGATTCAGTCATTAATTTTGCAGGATTCGCTCATAGACGTAGCTATTTCTTTGCATCATGTCACTGACTCTGACTCAGACCAAGCATGCAAGCTGCAACAGTAGAGAGAAGAAACTTTCTTTAACAGGAAGAATCTTCCAGACAATCCAAGCTTAATATGGGGGCCTTCTGCCGAGCTGACTGGGCGATCAAAGAAACACAAAATACGAACATTAGAAGCAATGATCTATAAATACTTTCTATGTTTGTCACAAGTTGAGTACTGTGGAGCAGACAAGAAATGTGAGCTGTTGGATGGTTTGGTAATTTAACAGATTTGTTAAGACTGACTAAGGTCCGTTGGTGAAGAAGTCTAGCAGCCAGTTGTGGATGGGGGTGCTAAAGCCCAGGTGTTCCAGTTTTCCTACCTGATACTGCAGGATGATCGTGTTGAACACTGAACTGAAGTCCAGGAACAGAGATGACACAGCTAAACAGAACCAGAGCAGATGAAGCTACTATGAAATGAAAAAGCAAAGAAAAACTGAAAGTAACGGCTGAAGTAACAAATATTGAAGAATTAGAGAATACAGGAATGAAGAAGCAGAATGATGTTGGAAACCTATTATAGTATAGTATAGAGCATTGTAGGGCATGATGATATGCCCAAACCTTTATCACAATATATTGCTTAATCTTAGGCAACACAATATAATACCAGTATAAACAAAGTGAAAGCCTGAAAAAAAAAACAGGTAAGAATAATCACAACAGATGCCTATACAAAGATTACTTTGTCAGTTTTATAAAATTCCTCCCATATAACATTTTTTAAACATTTGCTGGGAAAACAACACATAAAACCTGGAACAACCAATGCTGTCATGATAGACTGTAATGTCAATTCAATAAGCCAATATTTGCTCCTAAGGCGAAATACAGCCATACCAACAAATAAAAGAAAAGGATTGAAATATTGGATATGTCATTGTGTATCACCTTTACTGAATAAAAATATATTGTGATATATATATCAATATTGAATTACTCAGCCCTAAAGCCAATACATGCTAACTTGTCAAATAATAGCATTTATAGTGAGACTTTAAGAATTCAGCAGCTTCTCAAGTTCGCTTTGTCAATTTGGCCTTGTTGACATACCTTGTTTTTTTGCATGTGCAGCAGTTGATGTAAAAAGTGTATTTTTTTTCCATGAAAATGTTATCCAAGTGGCATGGAAACCTTATGTAACTGTATATCATAGTTAAATTGTAAAATATTTACAGCAGTTGACTTCTCTGAGTGCAACACTGAAATCACTTCATAATGTTTCTATTAACTAAGCAGTTAAATCCACTCAGACCTCGCAGAAGGGGCGCTGTACGGATAAAGTAATTACATCAATGGGTCATTAAATTACAGGGCTTTATTAGAATGGAGCCTAATGTTGCTCTGAAAATGCTGGAAATTTGCTGATATTTCCACCATTTAGAGGCAATGTTTGATCAGACTGTTGTTGTTAAGTGAATGTCAATGCTTTAATCTTTGTAAAAACAGAGATAAGCTATCTGTCGCTGCAGAAAACAGGTGTATTTGAAAATGGTAAACCTCAGCCAGCAAACTAGCATCTGTTCTTTTTTTCTACCTTTTATCAAGCTTGTCATTTCCGTGTCAGCAGTTTTTGCAGAACCAGTGAAGTTTATTTTCTCTGATGATACTCACGACATTGTCAATTCGGCCTTATAATTGAAGAGTATGCAGAAGCTACAACTGGATAAAAGAAAGCAAGTAGGGATACAGGAAGAAGATTGAAAGGAAAAACAATGTCAGAGATGTGGGGACAGGGATAAAGAAGATCAGGCTTCAACAACGAGGATAATACAGAAGTAAGTCTGGATGAAGCCACTGAACTGAACACATTCTTTAATAGGTTTAGTTCAGGAACAAGGTCAGCATATTTTTTCCTGCCCACAGTGGAACTGGCCTCTTGCGCTCCACCTCTGACAACCCAAAGCTTCCCGCTTAGAACCCAGTGTTTTATATGCTACCTCTGCTTTGGACCATCCTGCTTCAATGCATTTGTTCTTAACCAAGTCATTGGTTGGTACTGCTGCTCCAACCACCCCCACCACCTTGAAGAAGCATCTGGAGAAACTAAATGTGATAAGGAACCGGGTCCTGATGGTGTCAGCCCCAGAGTCCTAAATGTTTGTGCAGAGCAGCTCTATGGGAATCTACAACACCTCTTCAACCTTAGTCTGGCCCAGGAGACGGTCCTAGTGATGTAGAAGACCTGCCTTATCCAAGTACCAAAGAAACTCTACCAACAGTCCACAGTGACTATAGACTGTAGCTCTAGTGGGTGAGCTGGTGTGGCTACAGCACATTGTGGCTGCCCACATAATAAACTGCGGCAATTAGCCGTAATTAAAGGACTGACGTGAAGGTTTTGTTGGTGCTGCACATCCATGTTTTTGGGTTGGGTGTTGCTGAAGTATTTTTTCCATATACCTCGTGGGAGTAATAAGTTTTACCTTTAGCCTTTGAAATTATGTAAAAAATATAAGAACTACTTTAAAAAGACACCCCTTAACACGTTTGACTCAAATGTTTATTTTGAATATGACAGATCTGTTACTCTTGCTGTTTTCTAAATTTAATCATATAAATACAGTGTATTGTAAACCAATAGACGTAAAACCTTAAAGTCATTTCTTTTTGTGGTGTGCAAAATGGATTTGTGTAGGTTAAAAAATCATAAGGAATTCTTATTTTTGAATGCTAACAGTTATTTTGATTTAGTCTTAAAGAAATTGCAGGGACTTTGAGGTTTTTAGCTGATTTCCTTTTTTTCAATCTGTTGTATTCAAGTAAAAGGAATGTAAACAGAAATATTAACAACAGGACATGCAACACAGCTATACTTTTGAATTAAAGGTTTAAGGTTTTCTGTAATTGCAGTTCTTTGTGATTTATGAGATATTTTATAACCAGAGTAGGGTGACCAGTAATACCCAGATATGGTGAAACACTGAAAGAAAATTACATAAAGTGTGAACTGTTACTTTGGCCAAATGATTTGCCTTTCGGAGCACTCAAACAAATTAAGGAGTTGGAAAAGGGGTGTGGGTGGGGTATACAGCAACTGCTGTAAAGCATACTTCTCAGACAAATTTACAGTTTAGCGTCTCAGACAGCGATATAGCCAATAAAGCAATTTTAACAACAGCTGCCCACACTGAGCATTTGGAAATGTGTGATTGTAGCAGTTTTGCAGTCAGCACACGAGGGGTTGGGGTTACTAGAGCTGACATTAGCAGCCAAGAGGGAAACTGACAAACATTTAGGTCGTATTTCAGTCAGTAAAGCGTAACATGTAAAGTTGTAAAATCTTCCTTGTGGTCACCCCTGAGGAAAAGAGCGACTTTGGAGTGAAGAGAGAGAGGAAGTAAGGAGAGAAGATAAATTGGAGCTGCTTGGTCATGTTTGGTGTAATGTGAAAGGAGCTAAATCAGCAGCATTACTCCCTCGTGGCACAGATGGAGGTGATGTAAAGAACACTGTGGCCCACTTCTGAAATAAATGCAGTCTTTCCCTGCAAGAAAACATAAGACAGCTGCTTTTTTGGAATGAGTTTACCAAATGGCAGAAGAGCAGAAATATTAGATTGCACCCCATTACATGTGTAAATGCTCTTGGCATAACAACCATCTGATACAGAAACTCAGATACAGATAAAAAATGGAGTAAAAAAGAATTTGATTTGGCTGTAAATAAATAAATAAACTATAGGCAATTAATTAAAAGTTAATGATTTTAACCAAAATGTTAATAATTACTCAGTCAGGGGCCATTTCTCATGAAATAATAGCAAAGAAATGTAAGTCTCTCCCAATTATTGTTTAATAAATACCTGCCTGATGAGGTGTGGGATTTCAGAACTTCAGATGGAGTAAATTTGATTACTGTCGTTTTTAAATACAGAATACGCACAAACGTCTAACAGACATTCAATTAATCATCAACCAAATACTTAACTTCCAGGTGAATAACTTTAGTCAGTTGAATCTTTAATTATGCTAGGAACATTTGACTAAACTACCAGGTAAATTAAAAAAAAAATAAGGAAATCCATAAACTACAAAGAAGCAACAAATCTTATAGGTGAAAGAAAAGACCAAAAAAAAATACAAAAAATACTTTGAAAAAAAAGTAAATACTTTATATTATAAAAACAGTTCTATGCCTCGATAATTGGTTAATTTGACTATTTTCCCAATGTGTATTTAGTGAGAACATAGAAATTTCTGACTCTGGTTCTGTTCAAAATCTGAATTTCAGGCATTTGAGGATATTATAGATTTAACTCACCAGAAGTCCTGTATAAACGGCTGAATACTGAATACTTTTAGAGTTCTGCTGTTGAATTGAAAACCTTATTGTTGTTACAGTTGAAATATATCTTGAAAAATAAACAAACATGAAAATCCACAAAGCCCCCACCCAGCCTCCAGCATGAAAGATTCTCTTCATCCTCTTGATTTTCCCTCATTTTTGTTGTCTTTTGCTTCTGCTCCATCATGTTGCTATCAATACGTATGGAGAAGGCAGTTTTGAATGCAGCGAGTAAAAGTAAAAAAAAAGTAATAAAATAAATCAAGTAAAGTACAGACACTGAAAAAGCTTCTTAAGTACAGTAAACAAATATTTTACTGACTTACTTGACACCCCTGACAAACGTTTGCTGAACTGCAATCATCTAAATTAGCTGTGTGAAGGCAGAGAAGCCTTCTAGGCATGCAGGGTGCTGTGCCTTGAGGACCAGGGTGGAATACCCTGCTACAGATCAGATTAATGGCTAAGCAGATTTGACTCGATCCATTTCAGGAACAGCTTCTGAGTATTCAATAAAGCGGAAAGGAAAACATGAGGCTTTTTTTCAAAGAGAAGATACTCTTCTATAGATAATTGAACCGAGCTAAAAGTTGGAATCGTTTCATCCTAATGCTTCACAAACCCTTATAGGACTGGAAACAGTTAACTAAAAAAATTGAAGATAACCAAGGCTGACACGTTAGTATTAAAAGTACATAGTCACGTTATTTACTTTTTTTTTAAAGACCAGTAACTTAGTCCGGTTGCATACATTTTATGACAAATTACAACATCCTGCTTGCGTAGTACTTTTTATTTTAGACCTTTAAGCTTTGATTATTTTACATTTGTTAGTTGCTTACATATAGCCTCTCGGTGTATACAACATTATGTGACTGGGATAACGTCACTTCACATGTGTACACTTGGTTAACAAGCTGAAATTAGTGTGGAACTCCCAGTGGGAAAAAAGACAAGTCCAAAATCAAGTATAAAAAGGCGCAAAAAAATTCTGTGCAGAATATGCATGTTATAACAGTTCCTCTGTGGGCTCTTACAAGGTATTAAGACCTTTTCTGAGTATCCTAAAATATGTGGGTCAGGTGGATCGTTGCATTGCTCTTTGATATAAGTCCTTGTGTGCAGTTTTGTGTCTCTGGGTTTCACTGCGATGAACTGGTGACGACCCCATACCCCACCTCTTGGCCTCTCAGAACTTGAGATAGAAACAGGCTCTCACATCGCCCTGCGAGGATTAAACGGGTATAGAAAATGGATGGATGGTTTTTAAGTAAAGAAAAAATACCAGCAGAGTGTGAATCACTACAGATCAGTTCAAATGCATTAGGCAGCTGAAAGAAAGTGGGTTGCTAAGTGAGATATAGATTCCCACAGGCTGACATCAAACAACGACCTGAGATGTGGGCTTAACTTGTAAATGCATTTCATCTATAACAGCAATGATTTTTTATTTTTTCACAAGCTGGTCAGAGGAGCAGCCGATTGTTGAACATCAACCCTAAAGTTAGTGTCTGCATATCTGCAAGAAAAAGGTTAGCAAAGCACTCTGTGTCTTATAGAGGATATATCTGACATAAATAGCAGTATTCACCACTCTGTCATGTGAGGAGAAAAGTATATTTTTTATTGCCAAAGGATTTTATCACCACGTTAAGTGAATATGTCATACATAGACAAGGTCTGTCAACCAGCAGTGAAAGTTCCCAGGTGCCCTGGAGTGTAGCTGCTAATGCATTTAGCCAGTTTTTTTCAGTTTCACTTACAGTACAACATATATTTATAGTCAGTTTGACCAGAGATTGTGGAGGGAGGCAAAGATGTTTGTTTTTATTCTGCTGCTTTCAAAGAAGGGTCCAGAGGCAGAGCTAGAAGGGAAACCTTTCAGCCAGTTAGTGGTGATTTCTAAGAGTTACAAAGTTCTTAAAATTACTCTGAAAATTATACAGCAATGTGCTGAAATTAGAAAATGTAATTTGTACTTTTAAATACTTATCAGTGTGTATGAAAGACAGAAGGCTTTGGTCAAGTTTCCGGACATGAAAAAGCACTATATCAGTTCAGGCCATTTACCATTTGTTGATTTATTTGGGAAAGACTAAAGTTTTTCTGTTGGTACAGTGTGATTAGTGTAGAATGACCCTAAACTGGTTTTGGTGCCTATCAGTTCTGACTCATGGTTTACCGCTGCATCATGCAGTCGAACATTAATTCAGTGATTAGGAGCCTAATTTTAAATGCTGTTATAATTCTTGTACATAAAGATATCACCCAAAATATTGAGATATAGATGTTTGGTTGTATCACCCAGTCTTAGATGAGGATATTTTAATGCTTCACTGTGTTCCAGAGTTTGAGAACAGTGAGTTATCCAAATGAAAAGCTGCCAGTCACTGTCCCATGGTACCTCTTTTCTCTTGCTGTCTTACTAGATGCAGGGGGACTTATTTAAGTTGGTTACTTTCCAGTGTCTGATGTTGTCGTTAAGCCAAATTGGGAGATGCAGACAAGGAAAATCATTTGGGAGCTGAGAAAACAAAACGAATCAGAACAGGCAGGCATGGGAGAGGAACGGTGAAACACAACCGAGCATTAGACAATAAAGGAGGAGAACACGCTACATGAGTGTGTGATGAACAGGAAGACAAAAGCAATTTGAAAAAGAACATTTTGGCAGGGTTTTATGATGACTGGGGCAGTGTTGTTGTTCAAAGGAGCTGTTCATCATGGGGCAGATATCACCTTTTAAAGGCCTGTCAGCCAGGTAGCATTGTAAGATGTAGTTATTTAGCTTGCTTGGACAGCCTCAGCCCTGCAGGAGAGGGAGGGAGACACAGCAAGTAGCACAACTGGATCTGAATTTTAGTGGACAGCTGAAATTTATGCTGCCACTTTTGAGCTGTATTCCAGTTCTAGACAAGTGGAAGATGTCTGTCACATTTCTGTGGACGAGTGAATAGGATTCCTGATGAAAATAAACAACCTCCTCTTATATTTCAGATAATTTTCACAGCAGCAACCAAATGCAGAGATGTTTGATTCTTAAAATCATGTTCAGGAATCATATATATATATGCATGTTGTCATTTCAAATTAAACAAAAATGATGCCAAAATAGAAAAGGCTATGTGTAAAAATGACGTTCATCTCTTGTTCTTTCATAAGAAATCCTTACTTTATTAAAAATATACACACAAAAATTAATTATCTATATTTTTGCTGTCATAGCAATTCTAAATTATATATTTTTTTATTTCAATATAGTACAGCGCTGTTATTAACAGTCTCATTATAGTGCTATTAGTTAGGCATCATGTATTAATAAATAAGGCAGAAATAGGAATAACTCTGATCTCTAGGTGGGCCAGTTCAGGGGGCTGCACCCGAATGTTAAAGATCTAGTTCCCTTAGTGCAAGGATGTCACAGTGGTTCCACAAAGGGCCGTGTGGCTGCAGGTTTTCTTTCCACCCAAGCAGCAGCAAGACTCCATTCATCCCATCAAGTCATCAGGTTAGTGATGCAGGCTTGGAATGTTAAATGACTAAGATTAATTCATACCTATGAAACACTTTATATGAGTAAAAAGCGGAGCAATTTGGAGAAAACCAAACAGAATATCAAACAAAGCCGCATACGTCAAGCACATTGAAGATTTGGGCTCGGTCTGCCATCACAGGAGGCCACTTTCAAACATCACTGTAACCTAAACTACTCTGTATACCTTGGTATTCCAGAGACCAGTGTGGGTCTATTATCCAAGAAATGAAGCTCGACCCAAACTAGATCATCATTAGAGAACTATTTTTTACATAAAGGGTACAAAAAATGTCCACATGTTGTGTGAAATTATATTGTAATAACAGCTGTGAATTATGAATCTGTTATGTTATCATACACTTCATGTTAAATATGTATTTCAGAACTTATCAAAGACTAGACCGTTTCATCTATACCTGATCAATTAAACTCTGAAAATAGAATCAGTGCTTTCTTGTTTTTACTATAAGCTTGTATGATGGGAAATTAATCAGTGTTTTCTTCAAATAATGAGTGGCTTCTATTTAAACAACCATCTAAACAATACAAAAGCTAAATTACATTGCAAATGTGCACTTAGAGGATTTAAAACTCTCTGTTTTCATGTCAAGCATTTTGTTGTTAAACCAAAATTCGGGTCATTTAAGCGCCTCATCATTAATCCAAAAAATAATTGACAAATTAAATGTTAGTCTTCTGACACCTGTTTGAATCTTTTCACTACAACCGCCAGAAGGAGAGTACCTGAGACCTTTCTCTGTTTATCATTAATAACTTTACAATCGACTCAGCTTTTAATTTGAGTTTTTTTTTAATTATGCAGCCCCTGTTCTTTACACTTTTTCAACATGTGTAGTTTAATTATATTCACATAAAAACGAGGATTTCTTTAAATACAGTTCAAATCAAAAAGGAACAAACTAATATTGTAGATCCCTGCTTGCATTTCTGCTCCTGAGTAGAACAGCTGCCATTTCACTTCGCTTACACAATACCTCTAATACAGTGAAGCAATTTCCTCTCCACCTGCCCTGACTCGTTATCAACACTCACTGCAGCTCATCTCAAACCTAAAATATGACATTAGGGCCACATCCAGCCCACACAGCAATTACTGTAACATGAGTTGTCCTCGGATTCCGACATTTAGGTCGGATCAACACCAACTAATGCTGAAACTGAGCCGTTAAGTGGACAAATGTTTCTAGAGTGATAAACCTATATATAGAGAGAGAAAACAGCAAATGATGGAAAAATATGTGGTGTGAATCGAAAGAAATTGAAACTATTCTGTTTTCTGTTTGAAGAACTATTTCATGCCTACAGTGGACTAATTTGCTGTAATACGCGGTGATTTTACATTAAAAAATCAAGAGTTTGTCTGTTTCAAATCCTTTAACTATCTGAATCCTGTATGCACAAAAAAGTAAAAAATATCTTTTTAAATTTGTTTTGTCAATCAGAATAATTAAACATAATCGATCATTGCATTACCAGTTAGTCAGCTTCAGTGAACTGCTTCCTGTAAAAACTTGTTTCAGAGTCCTGGTCCTTTGTTTCCACTTGGGCATATTGATAAAAAAACAACTAAAATGTTGTTTGTTAACAAAAAACACTCAAAAACTAATTAAAAAAACTAACTCCCCCTTTAGCCCAGCAGCATTGTGGGGTATTTTTTGTCACCCTTTTCTTCTGAGGTCTGCTAGCAGTAGCACATCAGACACCTACCTATATTTCCTTTCATTATCACACAGAAGGAAGGCCAGTTTGGCTTGCTTTGCATGCTCTGTGCTAGAAGAAACACTAAATGGTCTGTACTTATTTAACATTTTTTTTCAAGTCAGCAGACTTGATCAAAGTGCTTTACACTAAAGAAACGAAGAAGTTCTGGATCATTTCTCTGACA
>JAUZNJ010078727.1:0-24371 GCA_034780135.1 Jordanella pulchra
GCTACTTACCACCAGAGTTGCCTTCCATGCTGGTCGTAGCTTCTTTCTGAAAGGCATCAAAAACACGGCATTCGTTCCAATGTATGCCGCAATGATTGCAAAAGCGCCTTGTTGCCACATTTGTCTTCTGTAAAGTGAAGCCAAACTTTTGACAGGTTTACCCGAAAGGGCGCGATTTTGTTTTGCTTTTCTAGACTTACGCCGGGTTACTTTCTTACGCCGTTTGCGTAACTTGTGTAAAAAACCTGACGTAAGTCGCGCTGCTCAGCGCTACGCTCTGATGCTGCCTGGAATTGATAAGAGAATCGTCAAGCAAGCTGCCAAACGATGCCACGGAATCGGAGCACACGGAACCGGTTCTGAACAGGAACCAGTTCTCGATTCCCATCCCTAGAGAAGATATTTGCCTAATCGGTTAAAGCACCTTTTCAAAACCTTCAGTATCAGTAATTATTGCTGTTTGAAATAAGAAGCATTTCAGCAGTTTTCTCTGTTTCATGTTGGTGCTCTGCAGTCCACAGCATTCCCCTCTGAAGTAAAAGGTCTGACCATGCGGATACGGACGGTTCTGATGGCCACGGCTCAGATGAGGGAACACGAGAAAGACCCCGAGATGCTTCTGGACCTCCAGTACAGCCTGGCGCGCTCCTATGCCAGCACCCCCGAGCTGCGACGCACTTGGTTGGACAGCATGGCCAGAGCACACCTGAAGAATGGAGACCTGTCCGAGGTATCAGCTGGGACCTTCACAAAAAGATGTTTTCACAGTTTTGTCCCGTTTCTCACTTTTAATTATCTCTAATCTCTCTTATTTGTTATTACTACCTGAAGAAAACAATGCAGACAGACTGGGCCTCATTAATTTAATGTGCACTTAAATTCCGTTCATAGCTTACAGTCTTTTTCACACAGCAATAAACTGAACCAGAAATGAATGACTTGCACTGGTTAGGAGAATGTGTTATATTTAGATGGCTCCCAAATTTACGCCCTACACAAATATCTCCTCAGCATTCATGATCCACCTTCCAGTATCAAGTTTAATGTGTCTGAGCTTCTTGGAAAAAACATAATCATTGCGGATTAAAAGCCGCCCCTGAGGTTAATGATGAATGGGAAGTAGTGGGAGTAACAAGGCACAAAGTGAAAATGCCCACATTGAGCATATAATCTGTAAGACTGTTTATTTTTTCATTGCTTGCTTTCATGGAGAAAGTGCTATATAATAAAAGACACAGCCGCTAAATGTTTGTTTAGTTTTCTTAAGAACTGTAAAACAAAAAGACGCCTTGAAGATGCAGCTTTTTGTTTCCAGATTCATTCATTTATACACTTCAGTCATTTATAGCATTGGTGAAGATTAGTGACGGATCTCGCACTTCTCACGCTCTCAGTGTTCTCTGCCACACATGCCAGTTGCCATGAGATGCTTTTGCTACATATGCAGTCAGTCTGGGCTTGGTTTTGAAAATTCAGCATGCTTACGTTTGTGTACAAAAGTTTATGACTCCTGAACATAACATGTGGATAAAGTCTGATGATTTTGCTGAAGCTCCTTTTCTTGCCATTTTCTCATGATGGGCGTTGAAGTTGGTGTTTACCTCACTTACCATGGATTTAAGTCTCAGTCTCACCACTGTCACAAATTCAGTAGTTTTAATATTTGTTCTTGTTGCTTTGACTGCAGCAAAAGGCGGGGTTAGCTATGTACCTGTCCTCTGGTATGCAGCTCCAAATGTCTAAAGAGGTAGATTCATCTGCGTAATCTGAATAGCATGTTCTCTTGTGAAAGGTTGCCAGTAGAAATGAAATGGTACATCTATTTTTGTATCTAAGGGAAAAAGGAAGTCAAGCCTTACTAATTAAGGGCCTGATCTTTACAGGATCCAAATAAAGGGCGGTAAAAACAAGAACACTTGTAATAAATGGGCGTGTGGTTGAGGATTGACAAAGACAAGAGAAAACAAATGCAAAAGCTGTCAGCTGTACTTAAATTATGAATTTTTGTGTCAGTTTGGTGCTGGTGTAAAAGAAACTGAAAGCTTTAGATTTTGAGTTAGTTACCACAAAAGTTATAAAAAGAGAATATGAATAGCAATGATAAATACTATTTCTTGTGAACATTACACCAAAATATCTAAAAGTGCTACAAATAGAAGGGAAAAATAAAAAACCTGTAAAAACTTTATAGCTTGGGACGCAGCCTCTGTCAAATTTACATTGATTAAACATAATTAAGCTCTAAACAGCTGGATCCACTCCCCCCCACTTGTCCCAAAATATTAAACTATTACACCATTTACGGTTGTGCTTAAAAGTTTTCATACCCTCCCATTAAAAAAATGATCAATTTGCACTAGTAATTTAAATAAAACAAAACTGAAAAAGTAATAATAGATTAAAAAAATGACTAATGGATAATTTAGATAGAATAAAATATTGATTTTGAATTTTTATTTTAGGTGCAGAAATCTAACTCTAAACAGAAAACTTCTGATTTCATCGATTGTCTCAAAGTGTTGATCCTCACATTAGAACAAGGTGAAAAAACATCCAACCTTTAGGATCTCCGGGGAATATAATTCTGACAACCTGTATCTTTAAAGAAACAAGATGAGGTTTTTGCAGGATGCCGGGGTATCCAAGATGAAGGGATGTCAGGTTACACGAGAGTCAGCATATTTGAAAGCAAATTAAGTAAGAAAATATAAAGTCAAGCACATTTTTTATAACACTCTTGCCTCTTTAATAAAAGGTAATCACACAAAACAATAAAAAAATGGATAGGCAATGAATGATAGCAGCAAAAGCAAAATCACACAAGACATAATACAGTTCTCAGAAGAAACAGAAAAGTTTGCATATTGATACCAAAAATCCTTTCAAAAGGGGAATGAAGAGGATTAGACTTCAGTATAACAGGAGAGGATCACTTATTAGGGTTCTAACAACAATAACCTGACAAGATTCACACAAAACCAAACATGCAATACTCAGAGGTCGGATCTAAATCTCAATGATATTAAAACAGATCTGAATGGTAAATACAGAACAGGCCTCAACAGCTGAATGCATTCTTTAGAGCTGTCACTGTGATGGCATGGAGGCAGTGCCTTGAAGGTGAGTGTTACTTATTAAAGCTGGGAATATCAGCTTTAAGTCACTTCCTTGTTCTTGAGGCTTGATCCTGCTTTCAGTTCTGCTCAGAGGAAATTTCAACTGATCCATTTGGTTGTGCTTTTCTCTCGGCAGGCTGCCATGTGCTACGTTCATGTGGCTGCACTTGTTGCGGAATATCTGCACAGGAAAAGTAAGTGAACCCAAACACAGTCTATCAGCCCCTGACACACCGCTGCAACATGCAACCCAAGATAATGTGGAGACTGATAACAGATCTACTTGGTTAAACTATACGGCATGATGGTATTCATCTGTGAGGTTGGTTTGGATCAGTGATAAAGCTGTTTACTGAACTGCAAGCAGGCAAACATGGTTTTAAAACCATCATAGGTCGGCATTAACAGCTGAGGTCCTTCAGGAAAATATCCTGACATATCAAAAGCCCTCACTGTCACCTGCTGCATGCAGCATGCAAAAGAGACATCCATGCAGAACACAACTCAATTCTAACTCATGCAAATCTCACCTTGAAATAATCCTGTAAGCAAAAGGGAGGTGGTGATCTTTGAGCATTTAGCAGTAACAGCTACAGTCCCCAATCTCTAAAGAATCAGGCGTGTCAAAGGAATGACTCCTTTCATTAAGGACTAAATCACTACAGAAATATGACACATGTTTTGTGCCGTGTGTCTTCAAGCGGATAAAATCCTCCTTCAACTGCCCAAGCATGCAGTGTGATTTTAAACATTTAGGATGCACTACTTTCACATATTAGTATGAGTTGAATTATTCAGTGTCATCTCTGCTGTTTATGGATCAGAGTTGTTCCCTTGTGGCCTGGCTGCTTTTAAGAAGGTCACCTCCAACATCGAGGAGGAAGCTGCAATGAAAGAGGACACAGGAATGCAGGACGTCTACTACACTGAGGTGTGGCCCGCCTCTGTCCTATTAATCACACCTGGCTGCTTGGTGCTGATAAAGCCAAAGCATCTCACTTTTTAGTAGTGAAATTATTCTTTTGTACTGTTGTTTGTTTTGTTTTGTTTACTTTCAATGATAGTTGAAGCAAGTAGGGCTCAGATTGTTTTGCTGAAGTTAGATCTGCTCCTTCCTGTATCCCTTCTCTCAGGAAGTCCTGGTGGAGCACCTTGAAGTGTGCGTGGAGGCCCTGTGGAAAGCCGAACGCTATGAGCTCATCACACACATCGCCAAGCTTATAATTCCCATCTATGAGAAACGTCATGAATACGAGGTACGGAAGAATCCTCGCTGCTCTCTAATGTGAAGCTCCATTTATTGAAGCTGGATAAGAATTTGTTTCATTCGCCTCTTTTCATTCGACCTGACAGATGATCTTTTTGATGGTCAAAACTTGTGAGCATTCCTTTCAGTGAACCGTTTCACAACCTGCTAGACTAGTTCTGAGTCACGAGGGCCATGGCAGTGTTTTACACAACGCTCATGTTTCTCTGCTATAATTGAGGGACTTGTTTGTCCCCAACTGAAAGGCAGTGCTTAAAAAAACACAAGTATAAAACAGGTATGATGAGTGCTGAGACTTTGCTACCAAAGTGTGCCTGTTTACACCTGTTGTGCGTAGTGATCACTTGTCATCTAATGTGTTCGCTGTTCTGCATGAAAAACAGCACTTTATTCAGCAGGATGTCTTCACTGTTTGTCTCTAGTATTACCTGAAGGCGTCACCCTATGAAACATGTGGAAATCTAAGCTGTTTCTGTAACATTGGTTGGATATTTTCATTGACTTTATCGTTGGGAGTTTATTAAAGCTAGTTGAGTTTAGGGGGTTTAGGAAGCAGATACTGGAAGCCCTTAACTCAGTTTAATATCAGTTTTTAATTTAAATTTCACAGTTTTTACCTCCAGAAAGTATTTGACCTCCCAATATAAGTTGCAACAATATTTCATAGCTGGATCATAAAAGGTAGAAATCAGTGCATGGATCTTCCAAAATGTTCATTAACCTAATTAAAACAAAACTGAACTAACACCAGAGACAACGTGGTTCAAATTTAACACACAACTTTAGTAAATTCATCTAGAAAACACCAATCAGGCCAAAATCTGGGTGTAGGGGTGGACTCGGACCTGAACCTTCAGTGGCACATAAGACAGGAAGAAAGTTGGCTTTCTATCACCTGAAGAAGAAGAACATGCGTTCTTTAAGCACACCTGATTGAAATAATTGCATCACCTGCTTGGCAGCCATCAAATGCTGCAAAAGCCTTTTGGTCACTGTTTCATTCAGATCAGACAGTGAGCTCTGAGGACCTAAATGACATCAGCAGGATTAAAGGACTGATAACTCAGCAGGAAAAACTGAAAAACTAATTCACACGTCCATCTCTAGTAGAGTTGATTTCTGCAAAGTGTTGATCCAGAATGCTGCTGCCTGCGTCCTCACTAAAACTAAAAGAGTGGAGCATATCCCACCCGGGCTAAAGTCCACTGGCTCCTCGTCAAATACTCGTTAAAATACTATTGGGCCGGGGCGTGCAGGTGGCGCAGTGGTTAGAGCGCACGACCCATGTATGGAGGCCTTAGCCCTCGACGCGGGCGACCCAGGTTCGAATCCGGCTTGTGGTCCTTTCCCGCATGTCTCTCCCCATCTCTCATACCCCCTTTCCTGTCAGCCTACTGTCAGAAAAATGAGCCACTAGTGCCGTAAAAAGCTCAAAAAAAAAAATACACCCAATCAGATTTCACGTGCGATCTGACAGAAAATAGTGACAGACGAGGTCCTGGAGTTTAGTGTCATTGAAAGTCAATGGGGACAAACAAACCCGACATGATTTTCTGCAAGAAAGCTTATGTAGCTCCAACCGAGATCGACCCCAGGTCTGTTTCAGTCAGACTGAGCAGAATTTCAGCAATTTAATGGGTCCAACAGCAAAAGAGTCACACTTACAAAGTAAAACCTCAGCTCTGGGGGGATATACAAGACATAATCTGTCAATGGTAAGAGAAAACGGTCAGGTTTGGAGTCGCACAGCCCATATATAGAAGGTGGGACAGATCCAGGCAGAAACAAAACTGAACACTTTACCCATGGTAGAGTTTAAGGAGACAGAAAACAGATCAAGTGGCGATCCTCTTTGAGCGTAACATTGAGGGGCAGTAGAAAGAGCAGCTTGTCACTCTGCTCCAAAAAACAAGACTTTGTTAAACTTCACAAGGACAGAAAATGGAAAATAGTGATCAAAAGGGGCAGACAGTGCAGCTTATCCCATCTTTATGAAGAAAAGGAAACTTCTTGCTACTTCTCAGATCTCTCCCTGATCTCTCTCACTACCTATAAACCGTCTCAAAGTTTTAATTCCTGCGTTTTACTTTTCTCTACATGTAGCTGCTCTTATTTTTCTAATATATGCCTATTTAAATCCTCCATTTGTTCTGCTTTGAGATGCTGTGCAACAGTCTGGTCATGAAGTGGGGCCTTGCTTTGTAGCTGTGTCTCTTTTTCTGTTGTTGTTTTTGTATGGTAACTTTTTATAATCTTTCCCTGTCAGAAGTGTAAAGAATCTGCACATATCGCGATCTGCTCACCTGGTGTAGTCAGAGCCTCTTTAGGCAGACCTGTTTTCAGTGCATCAACCACCCAGACCTCTCAGCACTTGTGGCTCAAACTGACTGAAGGTTTTAATTCTTATTATCTGCTATTCTGGATCAAACTCCCAGAAAGCTGTAAGTGGTGAAATCCTAAATTGCTTTAAGTTAAGATTAAAAACCGATTTGTTTAGAGTGGCCTTTGACTGTCCATCCAAAGTCCCAGTCCAGCCTTCTTTCATTCTATTGATCAGTTTATCATACATTTTTTGAATCTTATTTATTTTATTGTCTTCAATAATTCGTATTCATTAATTATTTAATTACCTCGCTTTAATCTACCTTTCTGTGTGCTTTCCTGCTGTGTTTCCAAACTACAGCATTTCGAATTGTCTTGCAACTAAAATGTGCTACAGCATATAAATATACTTGTCATGTCTTGCCTTAAAACAACACTGGCTGTCATGTTGCAGGCCAAATATCTTGTTTTCCCTCTCAAGCAGAATTTGAATGCTGTCTCAAAAGACATGATGGAAAAGCTTCCAGCTGTGACCTAAGACCAACCAGCCAGTTTATTTCAAGGGTTTTGGCTGATTTGCTTGCAAAGAACCAAGAAGACCTTTCGGTGTCCTCTTGGGGAAAAAAAGCACCTTTCAGGTCACCTATGTATCTTAGTAACCATTGTAAGCAGATTATTGATGGTGCCTAACATACGTACTGATGCAGAAACAAAGGAGCATGTTTATGAAGTGAGACATTATGGTATGACGTGAGTGATTCATATGATTTATGATGCTTGCCAGTCATCTCACAAACTCATTAAACTTTCTCTGGTGTCTTTAAACTCTTCACTCAATGACAATGTTACATATACACTTCGGATGGGGGATCTCCCCCCTCAAGTCTCTTTTTAACAGATAAAAGATTTGCAAAGTATCCTGTATTATCTCACAACAGGGAATTTCAGATGCCAGCAGCATAGCTAATATTGCAAACTGGAGTATAGCAGTATATGCCAGTCTAAAATGCTATGAAAACACAAAAAACAAGAAAGCACTGCTGTACTAAGAAAACATGAAAACGGTTCCAGATAAAAAGAGTACAGCAGCCCACTTACAGAAAAAACTGCAAAAACTGTGCAAAAAAACAGCATCAGTGTTATTAAAACAAAACTTATGGAGCAGATAGAAATAGTTAAAAATGTACAAATAAATATAAATAAATATATTGATGTAAAAAAACTCATAGTAGATAGATAAAAATAAAGATGAAAAATAGCAGCAGCTGGGAGGAAGGATCTGGGACAACGCTTCTTTTTGGGCCTGGGGTTCAGCAGTGTGCTGCTGAAGGAGCGCTCTGGTTCAGCAACAGCTTAGCAGACATCAGTGGTGTTTGAACTAATTATGTTTACTTTTCATTACTTCATGCTTTGACCTTATCTGCCTGTCCTTTCCTTATCTAAAGTAAAGCCCATTGTTTTCCCATTGAATTTGTCAAGGGCTCCATAAATTGTAAAAAATAGCTCCCAACCAACATAGGCTAACAGCCTCTTCTTGTTGTTCTCCTTTCAGAAACTGAGTCGGCTGTATGACACTCTTCATAGAGCCTACAACAAAATCATGGAGGTGATCCAATCAGGCCGAAGGCTGCTTGGGACGTATTTCCGAGTTGCTTTTTATGGGCAGGTGAGTTCAATGTGCTGTTCTGCAGAGACTGTTTATCCCAGTGAAGAGCAGAACCCTTCATGCTCTCTAATGGCCTGAACACCTCCGGTGGTTCAAGATTAACTCAGAAAGGGCAGTAGATTGGAAAAAAATGATTGCTGCGTTTAAAAAAACAAAACAAATTAGACTAAACTCTGGTGCCTAAATGTCAGTAATTTTAGATTTGATTTTACCCGTCTCAAAGTTTGAGAAAGTGTGGATGATGTGGATCTGCTTTTGTAACCTTCTTGTTCACATCATTTGAGGTTTGCCTACAGATGCATTTAAAGGCAATCAGGAAGAGAACTGAAGCTTGGTTTATGCTTGACGCGGCCAAATGACATCATTTTGAGTTCTCACGGCTCGCTGCGTGGCGTCCGTGTGGATGAAATTTGTAACTAAGTGGAGAGATTTACCCAGAGAAACATGGCGAGCGAGCAGCAGATGCTACTGATGAGGGTTCGTAAATGTAAACATCTACACATCCTGTGATTGTTTTTCCAGAGCAAAAATTAAAAAAATCCACTGAAACTAAAATGGGGTTTTCTACTTGATGGCCTTCCTTATATTGTAAGGTATGGTGGTGGTGGTATTATGTAGAATGGGTGTTTTGCTGCAGGAAGGACCGGTGCACTTCATAAAACAGAACATGAGGAAAAATATCTTAAAACACCTGCTTGGAAACAAACGACCAGATGGGTTAGTAACTATTCCATCCACTCGGGTAACTTAAAAACATATATTTAAAGAAGTAGTTTTACTGCATTTTACCTATTTTTGTTACTTGAGTACATTTTTGGCTGCTTTGCCCATTGTGAATTACTTTACTCCAAAATAATAAGCTTGTTTTTACACACATGCACCACAGATGCTCCTACAGTTTATGTTCCAGTGGAGACTTTTTTTGTAATCAAGCTATATTAGTTTGATTTTTTTTGTTGTTTGCTGTATGTCTGCTAACTAAATACTTAAAAAATGGTTCTTCCACCTAAATAGGTTCTTGAGTAATTTCTGTATCAAATCTATTCATTTTTTAAATCTCTGCTTTAATAGACCACCATTAGCATAGAATTACATGTTTTTTGTAACCCTACATCATTTTTAGATGTTAAATATTATGATCTCTAACAGCAGGTGAGTTACTCAGGATGCCTCTTTAACAAATGGTTTTACTTTTAACCGAGTCCTAACTTGGGTGGCTACTTTACACTTTTTCGTAATCAAAAATAAGATGAAATAGTGCTACTCTTGCTGGAGTACATGTCTAGCTGCTCTGCTCACCTCTGCTGACGGGGTAATGCAATGCTGCAGAAGGTTTAAGTAGATATTTCTTTAAAATGTTTAGCCTGTGTAATTTGTTTTATATTTTATAGCTGAGCTTGTCTCCTGCATCCTTTTGTCAACATTTGTTTCCATTGACAGGGCTTCTTTGAGGAAGAGGATGGAAAGGAGTACATCTACAAAGAGCCCAAACTCACTGGCCTGTCAGAAATCTCCCAGCGGCTGCTCAGCCTCTACGGAGACAAATTTGGTCAAGAAAACGTCAAAATCATCCAAGACTCCAATAAGGTGCAGCCAGAAAACACGTGAAACCAGCATAGGGGTTGGTGGGGGCTTTCAACTTGAATAGGAAAGTCGTGGTATGAGCTGAAACAAATTCGGGAATGTTAATAATGTATTTGACATTTCAGCTTCACTGTGTGTTGATTCAGAAAATATCATTAGGCCAAGATAATGCTGGGAAACGTTGTTTTTCCATCCCGAGGAGCCATTATGTCTCAGTTGATGGACTGAATTCAATTCTAACAGCTTTCGTCTTATGTGGCTCCACAGGTCCAGTAAAGTCATGTAGCCACCAAATGATTGAAGTTCTTCTCTAGAGATGCTCTAAAGATTTAGTTGTGTTTGGATGCTGTATGGATCCTCCCTCTGTAGCTTGATTTGATCAAGTCCAGCTTTGATCTGTCTTTCATGTCAACATTTAAATTTCTTGATTTTTTTTTTTTTTTTTCCCTCTTGTTTCCATTTTTCTTCCTTAGGTGAACCCCAAAGAGCTGGACTCCAGGTTCGCCTATGTCCAGGTGACGTTCGTCAAGCCCTACATTGATGAGAAGGAGGCACCAGAGAAGAAGACTGACTTCGAGAAGTGCCACAACATCAATCGCTTTGTGTTCGAGACGCCGTACACCTTGTCGGGAAAGAAGCATGGTGGTGTGGAGGAGCAATGCAAGCGGAGGACCGTCCTCACAAGTACGTAAGACTAACAAAAACATTTACGCTTTCTATAAAGTTATAACTATTAAGGGAAAAAAATGATGAACGTTCATTTTTTACTCATGAGTTGACGTCTTAACAGGGTGGCGCACATTCAGCCTCCTTTACTCTGAAAATACACCTAATGAAATAGGGCTCACCTCTGTGTACTTAAAGACACATTATGTAAGTTTTTAAAAAGATCCTTAAAATAGTCTTTTTACTGAATTTGACCCTTAACATTAAAAATGTTTCTGATAAGCAGACCAACACCTCCGTAGTTCAGGGCTGATGCATCTGTTATTCCTCTTTCCTACTGGCCGAAAAACCCTGTTTAAACCCGGGAACAGTCGGCTTTTGGTGGCAGCGGGAACGTCTCACTAAAACGTTTCAAATCGGGTCAAATGACTCGGAATAATAATATTTGCCTTCAAATGGATCGGCTTCAATTGGCATACAGTGGGAACAGCAGACCAGGGTCGACCTGCTAATTTATGGAAAACAATTGAGCAAAACGTTCAGATGTCAACACACCGCGTCAGTCGCATCTGATCTAACAAGCGAAACAATCTGTTTACATCCGATAAACATAATGCAGTGCTGGTAAGTTAGAGTCTGACAGAAAAACAATAAAGAACACTGACTAATTCCTGGCTTCCTTAGATGTTGCTCCACACTGTTTACTGTTGACTTCAATGGTGACTCCACATAAGGTGAAAAAACAAATCAAGCAAGAGAACGAGCAGAAGACTGCTGCAGATGGCGGTATCATTAGAAAACTCTCTTCAAGTTTCACTGCTGATCCAGGTGTTCTGTGAAGGTCTCCAAGAACATTAGAGATCAAACGACTTCCTGAAGACTAAAGATCACAGCTGACAGCTTAGGGAGCAAATTTAGAGCCGTTTTCAAACATCTTATAGAACTCTGTGCTCCTTTATCATCTGAAAATAGGAAGAGTAAACAAACCAAAACATGGCCGCCCATCTGAACTCAAAGGCCTTATAGGAAAGGCATTTATCAAAGAAAAAATCTGCTTCACTCTCTGAGCACACAAAGCTGATATGTGACTTTATGTTTAAAATACATATATAACTTGAAAAGCACTCGGAGAGCGCAGACCTCCGCCAAGCAGCTCGTTCCCCCGACATATTGTGACCTCCACTTTCATACCGGACCCAGATCAGTACCAAAAAACTACCTGTACCCGGATCCTGATCCGGACCACCACCAAATGTTAATGGATTGGTCCTTAGCCCACGACGCACCTTTGGTAAAATTTTCAAGCAAATCCGTCAATAACTTTTTCTGTAAAGTTGCTAACAGACAAACAAACCAACGCTACCGAAAACATAACCTCCTTGGTGGAGGTAACAAAGAAAATATGCATCTATTGTAAACATATATAAATAGAATGTTTTCATAAAAGAGGAAGACAAGGTTGACTTGATGTAGAAGAAGCAGCCAGGAGGCCATTGGTAACTTTGGAGGAGCTGCAGAGAGCTCCAGCTGTGGACAGGGAAACTGTTGGTCTTTCCCTTCATATATCTGCCTGTTGTTTCACAAGAAGAGAGTCACTGATCCTGTTAGAAAACGGCTCTGTTTGGTGTGAAACTACTCTGAACACACCAAACCAACCAGGGTGTAGCAGCATCATGCTGAGGGGATACAGGACCTGGATTCAGCAAATCTCCAGACTGAGATTCAGCTCCCTGTGGAACAGAAACCTCCACACCTACAGCCAGAGCTACAACCCAACACTTTGGATCAAAGCACAGGGGAAACAATCTAACCCTGAACCTCACTGAGAATCTCTGCTAAGACGTTTAACTGGATGTTTATAGATGCTCTCCATCAAGTCGGCCTTAGCTTTAGCTGTTTGGCAAAAATCAACAAGACGTCAGTTTCTAAGCTGGCAATGCCTTGTAGAGATGAACTCTATAAAAGATCCTGTAGCTGTAACTGAAGCAAAAAGTTGTTCTAATAATTGCTGACTCATGGGGGCCGAACACAGAGATGAACAAAACATTTGATCTTTAGTAAGCTTTGTTTTATTCTTCCTCTTTACAGACATGTGGCACATTTTCTATCACAAATAATCCTGATAAAATGCTTTGATGTTTGCAACATGAAAAAAGTTCCTGAAGGACGAATCCTTTAGTAGGTGTTGCTGTAGTTCAGAGCTTTGGTGCTGCGTTAAAACAACGGTTGGTATTTTCTCTCTCCGTCCATCAGATAGGCTCACAGTGCATCAATAATGCATTTGTTTTTGTTGTTATTGAGATGATAAGAAAACTGAATCCAAGAATCCTCCAGCTCCATCTTCTATTAGAAGCTGTGCTCTGGTTGAACCCAGCAGATAATCAGTGCCTGTGATCTGTGTTCTTGTGAAAAGATTCAAAGCTGAACATTAGTATTTGCAGCTGAGGCATACAGCAGTCAGAGCAGGTCATATCCATCCGTCTGTCAGCCAGGGTTATCTCGTGTAAAGGCAAACGCCCTGCAGCACCTTTATCTTTGGTTGTTTTTTTTTCCCTGACACCGGCACTCCTTCTGTTTGCACTCACTGCTGGAGGCTCAGTTGCTTGTTTATCATAAACACCTGAGATATCAGCTGCAAAATGCTGCTTTTGTTTATGCATTTTATTTTTGCTTGTTTGGCCATATTTGCATGCATGACTCAACCCAGCTCGCTCCTGCTCTCATCTCCAGCTGTCAACACTTTCCCCTACGTGAAGAAGCGCATTGAGGTGTTGGGGGAGAGGCAGGTGGAGCTGAAGCCTGTGGACGTCGCCATTGATGAGATGAAGGCGCGCACCGCTGAGCTGACCAAGCTGTGCTCCAGCCAGGAAGTGGACATGATCCAGCTGCAGCTCAAGCTGCAGGGCTGCGTGTCTGTCCAGGTACATTGTAAAAGTCCAGTAAAGCACACAGACTGGCTTTCCCCTCAGATCATGTCCATCTATGTTAGATGTCATCTTATGTTGTAGCCAATCGTCGTAGAATCATGCAGAGACTTGCTGACGGTCTTGACAGATGAAAACTCAACAGCTTTGTTGTCCCCTGCAGGTGAATGCAGGTCCCATGGCTTATGCCCGGGCATTCCTGGACGAAAGCAAATCCAACTCCTCTGGCAGTAAGAAGGTCAAAGAGCTTAAGGAGGTTTTCAGGTAGATTATTTTCTTGAAAATAAATTTGAAGAAGGCTCCAGATTCACAGTTGTGTTTTTTTGGTAAATGTTTACATTTTTTGGTCTTTGTTTTTGGTGGCAGACGTTTTGTGGAGGCGTGCAGCATGGCGCTAGACATTAACGAACGAATCATTAAGGAGGACCAGTTCGAGTATCACGAGGGCCTGAAGTCTAACTTCAAGGATATGGTGAAAGAGCTCAGTGACATCATCCATGAACAGGTAAACACTGAAGTTGGTGGAACCATGAAGAATCCAAGTAATGAATGCTAAAAAGGACAGAATTAGATGTAGAAGCAACAACAGTAAGCAACCTATGAAAAGGAAAAAGTGGGAATGAGTCAATGAAATAAAAAGGTTTCTATAAAACCAGCTACCATCCAGATGGGAAGGTCTTCCATGTTGAAGGAAGTAGTTTACTTTCCTCATTTCCCAGGTTTTCCTATCGATTTGCAGGAGCGCACCTGCTGCTCTTTGATAGGAGCCTAACCCTTTGTAGTTGTAAAGAAATTAGGACACCCCATAAAAACCACAATGTTTTTCTGACACATTTATCAGGGGTACTTAAAGCAACGCTGTGTAGCTTTTGACCCAGGTCCTAGCTTAATCTGGGATATATTCAGTGATTATTTTCAGGTCAATCTTCGGCATTCTGCGGATATCGAAGCTTCATGCTTTAGTCTTCTTCACAGCCTGGGTTACGTAACTCAAGAGGTGCAGATCTGACACTGAATGGGTCATGTGACCCAGATTGGCACAGTGGAGACAGCGCAGTGCGGCCAGTGGTTTTTGATGATAAAGATCCATAAAATGCAATTATCTTACAATGATCTTATTTTTAAGGCAAATAATACTTTTTTTCCATTGGCAGATAATCCTATTTTATGATCAAATTAAGCACAACTCCACTTAATTGGTTTGTTTTAAGTCATTTTGAGATTTTACAGTGATAAAAGCACGGATTTAAAGTCCTCCACCATTTTGTGTCCCCAATAAACCGATAAATAGTTTGTGTAAGTGATGAACAGCCAACAGGACCACTCCAAATCCCTTTTCTTTTTAAAGAAAAGTTGATGCAGCAAAAGACAAACGTTTTTCCAAACCTTAAACAACATGCAGCAGCCATCTAAACTTTTAATTAGATAGTTTCTCACATTTTTAATGCTGCTATAGATTTGCTGTATTACTCAAATAAACATAGCAATCATGTTCCTCAGGCATAAACCAGAACATTGGGAGAAGGCAGCATCATTTCTATCTGCTCTGCAAAGATACTTAAAAAAAAAAAAAAAGACAAATCTCATTTCTTTGGGCTAAACCGACGTTTCAAACGGACATGCAAATTCACAATAATCACAGTAAGCATCTTTGACTGTTATATCTTGTATTTTGCAAGCCAAGCTGGGCCTAAATGACAAGCTAATGTGTGGGATCCGTTAATATCAGCACAGTGTAAACTGAGCCATGTCTACATTCAGACAACTCGAAAAATTGCTGTTCCAACTCAAATCTTTATACGGTCCCACTTATAAAGCCGTTGCAAGCTTTTGCCGCTGTCTTCGCTGCAAACTCTTCAGCTTTTATATTTTTTGTTCTGGTTTAGTCAGAACCCAAATTCAATGTTCTTCTTTTCTGAGATCTTTCACCTTTTTGTATAAGTTCCTACACTTAGCAACCACAAGCTGCAGTGTGTGATAGAGTTTTATGTGATGCGTTGCTTTCAAGGTGTTTTACTGCTAAACATGTTTAATGTGCAACATTTTACATTCAGTCTCCTGGATCCAACCTAAGCTGTTGGCCATTCTTAGAGAAATGTTCATGTAAAGCTGTTTTCTACAGACTGTGATGTGGATTTAGCTCTGGACTTGGACTAGGCCATGCTAACCATTAAAACCATTTCTTTTTTCCTTGCTGTATGTTGGGGATGTTTGTGTCCTGCAGCTTTTACATGTCTTCTGCTGCAACTCACCTTAATTAGATAATGAGATCATGAACAGAATGTAGATGCATACAGAGGAGGTTATTCCTTTTCCTCCAAGATCTCACTCTTCATCATTCTCTCTTCCTGTCCAGTCCGACCCACTTTCTCATCCCCATTGAAAACCATCCCCACAGCATGAATCACATGAGGATGGCGTGTTTAGCTGCTAACCCTACATATAGTTTTGCTTGTGGACCAAAAAATGAACTCAGTTCTTGTTTTAACTTCCATATTTGCCATGACAAACAGTAGCTGTAGCTTTCACACTCTTATAAAGTTCTGACTCATGGACTTTCAATTAATTGAATATTGCTTCAAGATAACTTAGAGCATTGGGTTATAAACTAACCGTCTGTTTAAGCTTTTCACAGCCCTTCCCCTGACTTGTCTGAGTCAGACACAGAGGATTTTATTTAGAGGTATCAGAGTAAAGGGAGCTGAAAACAAAAACATCCCCAGATCCTAAAATGTATCCCTTCAGAGTTATGCATATGTAACACAGTTACAATAAAGTATATTTAACACAGATTTATATAAAACATAGCCTCTAATGTAAATATCAGACATCTCTGCTGGCCTCCATGTTCTAACTACAGCTTAATGTTTAACACGGGTCATAATCGGCCTCTTAATGACTTACAATGTGAATCTGTATTTGTTGGTGAACATTGTTGAAAACTGAATTTCCTCTCAGCTGCTTCCTGGAAACAACATGGTTCTCTTCCTCATGTCAGATGGTTCGCACAATGTAGGATTACACTAATAAGAAGCAAGGATGTAAGAAAACCTAAAACTGAGAGTGTCACCATGTATAGTTTGCTTTGTGCTGTTTTTTTTTCCTCTCTGCGGGGGTCCACTTTGCGATCCCCTTCTCACTAACTAGTCCTCTTTCTTCTTTTCAACGTGCTGGCCTTTAGCTTTAAGGAAGAGCAGGTAATGAGTGTTTTAATATTTCATCATTTCATTTAAACACCAGCTTTCATTTTGACACTAGCACCCCCACCCCCCACCCCACCCCACCCCATTTTTAGCTAATCCAGACCCGTTTGTTGTACAATGTGTGTAATCTTGATAGAGATCTTTTAAGGCACCCCCATCACCTTGAACAGCAGTGGTTGATCTTGCAGGAATTGCGATAGAGCTCAGCTATTTTTAATGCCTTCATGTGGAATGAGCTGCACAGAAAGATGGAAAGTTGTTTTTGCCATGCATTTCGTTTTTCTCCCTCCCAATCAGATTGCTCGTTCCACTAAATGAAAAGGAGCAGATCTCACTGTGACAGCGGCGCTGCAAGGAGTGAGAAAAACTAAAATGGAAATAAGGATGCAAACGAGACGCATTTAATCAAATCATCATAACATTTGCAATTTGTGTTTCGGAACATGGTTGAAACATTTCCATATCCACTAACATAAACAAGAGACAACATGTCTCTATTAAAGGTCTGGTCTTAGCTTTACATTCCAAACCAAAGCAGCCTGCCTGTAAACACGACACCTGGACCGCTGCCATCAATCGCCTCCTCAGCTTCCAGTCACGCAACTGTACTAGCAGAACCTGTCTCTCTTGAGCGTACGGGTTGCTTAACAGTCTTAAGATGACAAACAAAAAGCTTTCATTTGGCACACAGACATTCAGATGGACCCTCTCACTGCAGATTCTCTAGTCTAGAATTCAGACTGGAGTTTTCTGACAGTGATACAGCTGCATCACTGGAGGCTTATAAACTTCCCTTTGTTTTTGTTTTTTTTTCTCGAAGTTGGGGCATTGCATGATTGACAACAGAAATGCATACCTAGTACCACTACTAGGATATTTAATGACTTATCATCTGGTAATCATTCTTGGCAACACCTACAAATATGCAAAAGTGAAGAATGGTTTCTCTTCAGCTTGATTTCGGTACCATTTTCCCTGCAAACACATTTATTTTTTGCTTTATTCAAGTATTGCCCAAAACTCTCCAACATCTATCCCCCTCTGAGTTAATACAAAAAGTTCTTTATAGTTTTCTCGCATTGATGCTATCTTCACTGCACACTAAAAAAATAATCAAGAATGTCTTCGTTTGAACAATTCGTAAAATGATCTCCCTTTACTTATCTATACACTTAGACAAAGAAAAGATTCACTTTCTTTTAATTCTTCTTTGTATTTCGTTAGACCCTCTCTTAAAAGATATATAAAGCCTTAAAAGCTGATGGCACAGTTAGAAATGTGTTTTTGTGTTCTATAAGTATAGGGTGACACAGATGGAGGTCCTGGTTGTTTAGGACTTAATCCATGTTTTTGGCCAAGCATTACTTGGACTTCTACTGGAAAATGTGCTTTGGTCAGATACCACTAAGACTAAACTTCCATCATCGAACTCTATATGAGTGTAGCATGAATGATTTGAATAAATATGAAAGTAATAAGCAAATGAAGTTTGCTGTTGAAAGCATGGTGGAGGATATGTGGTTCTGGGGGCCTGTTTCTTCCTTGAAGCCCCCTGTAGTAACCTTGTCAGAGCGCTTAACTGAAACTTGTTCATTGTTGGTTCTTTAGCAGAAACCCAGAAAAATGTTTCACCAGATGCAAAGTCAAACCCCCCTTCCAACAGTTGATCGGTCTTCAGACTCTGGAAAACCTTTGGGTTGAACTGAAAATTTTGGATGGATCTGGATGACTGCCAATACCCAGTTCCAATGCTTGTGGCAATAATGATTTTGTTTCTTAACATTACAATATTTTGTTTATTATAAAGATGAGTTTTTGTTCAATTGGAAGGTTGACATTTTCCCAAATGTTCATTGTTAGATTATGCTGCTAAAGGCTTTTTATACATCTTTATGAGGAGTGTCTATAGCTTTAGCTGCCACTGTCCAAACAAAAACACCCCTTGGGCTTGATGCTAATGGACTTTTCTTATGGCATTTCCCTTCTTGGGAACCCTGTTTTCAGTGTTTTATTCGTTTCCTCTAATGTATTTCTCTTTACAACTGAAGCTGAACTGTCCAGGTTTGCTCTTCAGTGGATGAATAAACTTGGATGGTTTCTTGACCTTATTGTTGTCTGGATCTGCCATCTTCTCAGCTTTGTAAGGAATGGGCCAGTTTAAAGGAATTCAGGATAAAATCCTGTAGAGACTTTCATGTTTGAGTTGTACACTGCCCCCTTTTAAATAAAGTGTATCAGTAATACTGTGTGTTTTGTATCCTCATGCTGTTGGAGCAGTTAGTTAGTTATGTGTTAGTTATGTGGGTGACAAGTTATGTTGGAGACCACCTCCTCTGCTGGTGAGGCGGATGGTTTTTCCAGGTTAACAAAGATGGCATCCCTTAACAGAGGAGGTGGTCTCCAACATAACTTGTCACCTACATATAAAACACTTTTAGGAACCCTGCCAAAAAGATTTACCTCTAACCTACCTTCACCGGACTCAACCTTTAAGGAGGCATGTGACCGAAACCACTCTGACATTGAAGCTAACGACCCATCAGAACCTCCCTAACGACCATCCAGGTGATTCTATTGGCCATTATGTTGGAGGGATCAGAGTCACCTGTTGTTTCTTTGCTCCCCCTCGCCTATTCTTTGTCACACCTTTAGTATATTTATCCCTGTTTTCTCCTGCATCAGTTCAAACTGGGGAAGCCTCTTGGATGAGAGGAGAAATATCTTCTAGAAAACTTCATGTCCAGTTGCCTAAACTGAACCCTCCAAGCTTCACAGTGATTACAAAAACGGTGGCGCCCTACTGCTGCTGTGTGGTGCTCCTGGCAAACTTTACTCGGGTTTAAAGGTGTCTATTTTAAAGACTTCTTTTTTTTTCTATTATCGTCCTGAGGAGAACCGGGACCAACTTGCAGAGAGAGGTGATCTTTATCCACGTCATCAGCCAGCTGTTTTCCTGGAAACCTTAAAGTCTTGGCATGGCTTTGTTACATACATTTCTCTGTTTTCTGTCTCTCCAGTTTTTAAGTCTCAGCTGCGGTGCTGGCTTAGTAAACATAACTAGTTGAATTGGAGTCCTATGTTGCCAGCCACAAATCAGATTAGCTCAGTGATTAAAATCAAAGCTCAGCCCCAAAATGAGTGATCCTGCTTCTTGTTTCTGGCTGTGTGTGCATACATTTAGTTTCCCTGTGCTGATTCGAGTCCCTTCATAGTGCATCCCATCAGCCCCTGCAGCTCACTGTCTGGAGTCTTTCTTTCAATGTTTTCCTTTTTTCATTTTTACCCTTTAGATCTACCAGGAGGACATGATGCGATCGCTTCTTCAGAACTCTCTCCATGTGTTTCGTGCCATCAGTGGGACGTCCACAGACCTGAGCTGACCTCAAGAACCACCTCTCGCCTTTCCACCACCACCCACTGTAATGTTTATCCACCCCACCCCTGGCAAGGATGCCATCTGCCTATCTGCTGCATCTCTGCCTGATATGCAGAGGAATTTGGAGAAAGAAAAGATTGCATGGTATATGGACTGAATATTCCCTCCACAGGAGCAGTATTTCTCAGAATGTATTACAGAAACCTTGGTTAAATGTGTGCATGTTGGATAAAGCTGAGGAATTCCAGACTTTTTGTTGTTCTACTTCCTCATTGAAGCTATTCTGTGTAATATCTTTGCTACAATGCCCTAAGGACCTATGCAGAATGTCACCTTCTTTCTTTCTCTGGAAGTCGGCTTTTCCACAAGCTGCAACTTTTTCACCGCCGCTTTTAGCTGCACCATTTCCTTTCATGCCACATAGAATAACAGCCAGGTTTATTGTGACATGCTGCAAAACCGAAAGCATTGGGATGTGGCAGCACATTCCAGGTTCAAAGAATGATAAGAGTAACAAAGGCTTGCAGTGCCTTGCATTTATACCCTTTGAAGTTTGTTCACTTTTTTGACATTCTAGCCACAAACTAGGCTGTGTTTTACCTCTTAAAAGTGGTGGCAGATGTAAGGCCTTTAGCGACGGTCTTTATTAGCTTCCTTTACTTGGTAATCAAACCTCTGTTTTCCTCTTTGCAAAGAAGCTGAAGCTCAGTCAGATTGTACGGGGTCAGTTTTCTGCTACTAATTATTTTAGACGGATCCCAGAAACTTCAATTCTGTTCTCATCCAAACCCGAATACCTTCTGCCTTTCAGAAACTGTAAACAGGACTTCATTTATTTAAGTATGCCACTAATAGGCGTCCTTTCCACACTTTCTCCCCTCTGAGCTGTGGATCTCTGTAGCTCCTCCAGAGTTACCCTTCCCTGTCTTTTTGTAGCTGTGTCATACGGCAGGAGTTCAGAACTCAGGATATTTTTTATAACCTCAGATTTTTCCTACTTTTCTTTCCTGCACTCTCAGCTGTGGTCCTCCGTTTTCGTGATGCTGTTTATTCTCTGCAATGTTCCGTATGAAAGTTCTGAAGCCTTTACAGAACAGCTGGATTAATACACATAAATCGACTCTTTCTATTAGTTAGAGGGTTTCTGAAGGCAATGAATTGCACTGGATTTTATACTGGCTGTACCAGACAGATGAATCAGTGCAGATTTGTATTTGTGGATAAAAAAAATATTTTACTTTCAAATCAATACTCCTTAAAATTCTAATAAAATAAATCAACATTTCAGGCTGTTACATGAGAAACATGTGAAAAATCAAACAGTGAAAATGATTTATTAAGGCGCTGTATGGTGTGCATAGGGATAGAACGGAGATTGTGAATGAATGGCAGGAGGTAAACGTGTGACTGTGCTGATGATAACACATTTAGATTCTTTTCAAAGACGAACTATACGGTGATAATTGTTTTTAACACAGCGCAATAAATAGAGGCAAATGGAAAAAAAGCAGAGCTTTAACCAATGATTGCATTCATTTTTTCCCTTTGAAATCAGGACCATGCACAGTAATAAAAATCTGTGTGATAACATTTATTCAACCGATAAGCAGGTAAAAGGTTCTTCTACTCTGGGGCTAGATCCAGTGCCTTCATACTCTGCCTTCTGAAAGAAAACAAATCTAAATAAAACCTTCTCTATCTCAACTAATATAAACCATCACAAGTCGATAATTTTAATTATTTCACAAGTGCTACACTGAAACAAGCAGAGAAATGGATAATATTTAAGAGGATGTGTACATAATTTGTTGACATGATGTAAATTGAACTCTGTCCATGTATGTTTGTATTTATGTAACATATTTTTTAGCTCAGTCCAAAATCTGTCTTAGTGATTTTCTTTCTTTTTATCTTTTAGTTTTATTTCATTATCTACAAAGGTGCCGCTGCTTGTCAAACTTATTTTGTAAGGCTTTTTTCCCAATAAAACCTGAAAAGCAATTCTTATACTTCTGTTTTTTAACATTTGCTGCTGTAGGGGCTTTTCTGCATCAGTGACTTTACAGGAATAAGGGCAGAGGAAGAAATGACAGAGGGACGGCCCCACTGAGGACTAAAGCCTCCACAGATGGTGAATAATTTTATGCTAATGCCTGGAGATTAAAATAGGTTCTGAGAAGAGACACATTCGCCTTCATATTTCCCTGTGAAGTCTGCCTAATAAAGTAAAGAAAGTATTTGTATTTTATCATTTAAAATAGAGCATATAAATAATGATTTCATAAATACATAAACATTACACAAAAGATTTCTGCAGCAGTAGGAAGAGTTGGTTTAGGAAAGCAAGTGGGATCAGAAGATATGAAGAGGTCCTGCTTTTCTTCAGGATATTTTCCTGAATGCTAACCAAAGGTATCGCTATCACGTTTAAAGCCGACTTATGTGGAAATATCCTTCACATTTTTTACTAAATTATTTATAATTTATACATATTTTCATCCTCGCATCTCCTAATTTATTATTAGGTTATTAGTTCTTTGAAATTTGTTGGTACATGTTGATATCTCCTGATGGCATTGGTGTTGAAGTTTTTTGATTACAATCCAGCACTGTCAGCAAAGAATATATATATATATATATATGTTGGTTTTTTTTAAAGGAGAAAAATATTTTAAAATATCTGGATTATTTAAGAAAAGGCAAAGATCTTAAATTCACAGTAAAACAGAAAGAAGTGCTGTAGGCTATTTCCTGTGTCTCAATAAAGGAGACCGTTAATGAAAACTTGGTTTTACACGCAGTTAAGGAGGCCTCAGCCACTTTTAATATTGTATGTGTGGGAGTTGAACAGAGAAAACATGATGGAATAACAAAGATGATGATATAGGATTTATAAGTATTGGATCGCAGCAATTAGCTAATGGCTACATATGTTGCCTTTTGGCATTAAACTAGTCAGACACAGTTCTTAAAAACTACTGCAACTCATAACACCTAAACCAAATATCTCAATATTGAATAAATATTTTTTAAATGCAAATTTATGATTTGTGAAAGGCCTATGCATTAGAAAATATGAACACAAATATTGTTCTGATTCCATCTTGTTGGCTCTTGTAATTGGAACTGAAAGTATTATTTTACCTCTGGTTCTGATGCTGGACAGAGATCTTCATCTGCAGAGGTTGCTTACAGCAGGAGTCGCTGAACTGCTTCTTTCAGGAAGATTAGTGTGTAAAACATAGCCAGACAATTTTTTATTCTAACTTTGTATGAGTTCAGTCTCCTGCTTTTTATGGTTTCCTTTTATGGGGAACTGCTACCTGTGCTTCAGCTTGCCCCAGGTGTCAGTTGAATTCTTTAATTGACCATCATTCTTTATTTAACCACGATTTGAACAGGACAAAACTGAAAGGTAGCTTAAAAAGCAATGTATCAGAAGAATGTGAGAAGAGAGGTTCTGTTTTCTTGTCATGCTGAGCCTGTCAAAGCAACGAGAAAGACGTGTCTTCGCCCATCTCGGTAAGAAAACAAACAGCTATCAGGACCCCCTGCTTCTTCCTATGGAGTTGGACTTAAAGATACCATCATACACCTGCTTTAATAAACCCACTTCCATCTAGACAAAGCAGGCGGAACTATGAGGATCATGTTCTTTTATTTCTAAAAAGCATTAAACACAATTAAGTCTGACTTGCTTTGTCAGAAACTCCAGGCAGCTCAGCAGTCACCTGGATCAAAGACTAGCTGACAAACTGAAGGCAGTTTGTGAAATGGTAGGGTTGTGTGTCTAATCGGGGGATCAGGAGCACCTCGGGGGACTGTACTTCTACCACTGCTGTTTACTTTGAATACTTTAGACTCTCAGTACAAGACTAAATCATATCATTTGTAGAACAGCCCAGATGATTTTGCAGTTTCTGGGTGTTTGAAAAATGTACTAGTAGCTGAGTAATGAGAGCATTTAGATATAAAGAGAAAGGTCAAAGACTCTCTGTCATATATTGTGGAGCAATATAAACATCTCGTACTGGACCAAACACACAACAGACCAGAACTCAATTCAATTTCGTTTATTTATGTAGCGCCAAATCAGTTAAAAGTTTTCTATCTAAGGAAAACCAGCTGATTGCAACAAATCATTGACTCAACAGCAATCCCTCAAACCAAGCATGTAGTAACAGTGGAGAGGAAAAACTCCCTTTTAACAGGAAGAAACCTCCAGCAGAACCAGGCTTAGTGTGAGC
>JAUZNJ010078738.1:17238-51434 GCA_034780135.1 Jordanella pulchra
AAAACCATTAAGATCTGTTAGTTTAAGCAATGACTGACGATTTAATGATCTAATCTGCAAGATGAAGGTCAGAACAGATTAAACAGCAATATGCAGGACCTCAGGTAAGGCACCTTATTCTTCCCTCTGTTACAGATATTTGTCTAATCCCAAAGATCCCCCTGAATCTGATTCTAGATTAATCCTGGGAAATAAATACATTTCCTGCACTACTGTACTAATGTCTCTGAAGAGGAAATCATTTACTCCTCAGACTGAGTTTGGTGCCCCACTTTAAGAACAGCTATGGTGTTAAAAAGAAGCACAATGTAATCTATAGAAGAAAGATTCATTAAGTAATTCAAGTTTTATTTATTTATAGCCTGTCAGCGCTCCTCTCCACCCAAAGAGCATGACGGTCCAGATTCCCCTTGCACATCATTCAGCGTTTATTGTACAAAAACAGATTTAAAGCAGCATCGAATGCTCTCACATTATCAGTTTCATTAAATCATAAAGTTAACATTGTGATATTTCACAACATAAAGAACCATTCATGCTGCAGTGATCCTGACTGCTGGGATTAAATAACATCCAAACAAAGTCCTCTTAAAGTGGAACAAAGTTCATCTCCGCATCACATACTTATGGCTATCAAATGTGCTTCTACCCACATAGTAACAGGTACTGGGAGAGTTAACGTGAAAAGAAATCAGTCAGCTGACGTGATTTCAAGGCATTTTCCCTGCAGTTTGGTGAAGCAGAGTAACAGGACGTATCCAGCCGATCAACATGGTTTTCTCAATGTGCAAATTAAAAGGGTTCAATGTTCCTTCACAGAGAAGTTTGAACTTCAAACTAATAAGGAAAACTGAAAATTGTCTTTTTTTTAAAGAAATGATCGAAATGATCTCTTCTACAGTGTGTATCAATATTTAAGTTACACAGTGAAAGCTTCCATAGATGTAAAGGGAATAGAAATGTTTTAGTAATTCTGAAAAACAGGAGAATTAAACGCATCATCTGTGTGCACATAAATAATGTCTGAATATTTTTCTTTTTCAATGTAATAACCTTCTAATTTACACTCCTCCTCACTTGGGGATAGCCACCTTCTTGGTGACACTTGCTCTCCGGTTACCGCCGCCTCCTGCTCCCCCTCCACCGCCTCCCTGCCAAAGCTGACTGGGGATGGTGAAGGCGTCCACACTCATCCCCATGGTTTTTGATGGGATGGTGCTGAACTGCTTCCTGTCTGAGCTGTATTTGAAGATGGATTCCACCTGGCTGGAGCTAACCGACCGTGGGCCCACACCCACCAGCCGCACCAGCTCCTGGGTGTCAGGGTTCATGGTGTAAACGCCTCTGAACTGACAGTTGGCATCGCGGAAGAGAATGAGGAAGTGATTGGCAGAGCTCTTTTCCATCTCCTGAAGCATAGAAAAGATTCAGAAATAATCATTTTCAATCCTCAGACACTATATGAAACATTTCAGTCATAAAAACAAAGATATCCCCACCTCGACGATCTTGTTCTTCTGTGTCTCGTTCACCTTCCCAGCCAGGCAACAGCGCGACAAAGCGTTGTGAATAATGAACTTATTGGACTTGAAGCTTGGCTCTTTGAAGAGTTTTGGACCTGAAAATACAGAAGAGAGTCACAATTATTAATGTTAGTTTCCACAGAGACAAGTTTGACGTCTCCTGCTGGAAGTCTCCTCCATGACCGACTGGTAAATCATACAACTGAAGTCAGAGGTTTGGTGCTACTATGCATCACATCCCTGTGTGGTGATGTACCTGTGTATTCTGGGGCAGGCGAAGTCCCATTGGAACCAGACTCCCAGTCTTTGTCTCCGTTCTGATTTATGGGTCTGCTTGGAGTCACGCATCGTGAAGGTGAATCAAGACGGCTGTTGGAATGAACCCAAATAACATAATCATAATAATGAGAAATGGTTAAAACCATTTTCTGTTGTTCAACCTCATCATCCAAAGCAGGCAGACAAACAAGGCAGCAAACGCACGTTTCTCCACAGTGTTGTCTTATTTAAAAGTACTGCGAGTTGTTTTTTTAGCCATATCAGCCTTTGTAACTACATAGTTTATGCATTTTTTCCCCATTTCATAATCCCAGCCTCTATATGGCTCACGTGTATGAATTTGTAGCAGATATGACAGGTATCTATATTAAAGCTTTAAATATAGAAGCTCCAAAAGCTGCAGACTATAACAAGGGAACACAAAGAAAGTACATTTTATTAAACAAAGTGTGATTTAATTGGAGAAACTTAGACTTTGATAATGCAAAACTGTGGGACATTTCCACACCTCCACCATCAGTTTCAGCATTAAGAAACACTCTTTAGCAACTGAACAGCAGATTGAGGCAATATAATTTTCCTGATTTTCTTTTTCGGTACAAAGGACTGAATATTATGAAATAGGTCGTCTATCTGCATCCCTCACTATTAGGTTTTCTATGTGAAAAAGAAATGGTGCTTTGAACCTTATGGCTGCTTGTGGCTTACTCTTCCTGACAGAATGTTTTCATTTATCTACAGTGGATCGGCTGTTATGTGTATTTTGTTTTCTTTAATTCATAAAGTCTTCCTTTAAGAACCTTTATGTGTATTCACGCACTCTATATTTGTCTCATATTAAGATTTTTTTCATAGGGAAATTGAGTGTTGTTCCAACATCATTCCGTGAGTATAAAGCTCAATGTTCAATTTGGAGGAGTGCGCGCTTGTCCACAGCTGGAGGCCCTATCGACTAAGAGACCACTGACAAAAACTTGATGATGGTGGTTTATTTATATGAGAACTGTGGATATTTTTGTTCAACAGCTTGGCTATGAGTTGGGATGTAAGGCCTAATGCATTTGTCCAGCTGAGAGCGGTATATTGAATTATTTAAAGTGCTGCCAGCATAGCAACGAGTGTGATTAGCTTGACACGTGGCCAGTCCGGATACTTCTCGCTCAAAAGAAGTTCAGATGACCAAGTCCTGCAGAGACGCTGAGGTTCTGCTGCCTCTAGGCTTCTCCTTGAAGCTTAGCATGATAGGGAGTCTAATGCAATCTTCAAGCTCCATTGAAGACTATTTTAAAGACGGGACATAAAACCAGTAAAGCAATGTCAAACTCAGATGTACCTCTGGGGTTTCTTTATGGAGTCGCCATTGTTTCCAGGCTCATCTGTGGCTGCAAGGTTCAGTGAGGAATGAGAGTAGACCTTTGTCATCTTGGAGCCTGTGGAAATAAAAATGAAATTAGAAGGACTGAAACTACCAACACATACTCATTATTCTCCCTTTTTTTCCCTCATTCTACCAGTTGCTCCCTTGGCTGGACTCAGAGACAGTTTGGTCTCTTCCCTGGTCATGCTGCGCGGCCTTGAGCGGGTTTTCTTAGCAGAAGTTCGGCTTTGATGATTCGTTGTTTTCTGCTTCAGGACTTTGTCCAGGTCCTCCATGATTCTAAGCTGTTGTCTTCGCTCATACTCCCCCCGTGTGAAATCGCCACGCCGAGCAGGAGTTGCAGGTGGGGTGGGGGAAGGTGAGGTTGTGACTGCTGGAGGTGTATTGGATGGAGATGCTGCTCCTCTTTCACATGACGCTGGTCTGAAAAACAGTTTATTCTTAAGTTAGCAAATTGGCTTCTGATAGGAGACAAAATTTGAACAATGAAAAATTTAAGCATTAACCTCTTAAAGCATACTGCTTGGGGAGGGGGGGGTTACCTGTTTTCTCTTTCTTGCTCATGCCATTGCCTTCTCCTTTTCAGCTCCTCCGTTCTCTTCTGCTGTCTTTCTAAAAGCAGAGCTCTACGCTGAGCCATCTCCCCTTCACTGTGCACATCCTCCTACAAACACACAAGCGCATCACCATTTATTTAACTGGCAAAAGTCTGCTGGCCTCTAAATGCTACAACAACTTTGGAGAAATACTTAAAAGTTAAACTTCTTGGTCAGCTTTATATAGTGTCAATATGCAGAGTAAGCTCTGCACTAAAGGGTAGGCTACTGGGGTCTAAACTCTAAGAGAAAAACAAAACCGTTTTCCAGGTTTAGTAAATGTTTCACAATAGAAACGGTGGCCATATATCATGAATTTTTTATTTAAGCAATTACTAGATATATATTTATGTATTTATAGCCTTTTATTTTGTTCATACATTTCATTATCTAACAACCACAAACTTTGATGCATTTTATTAGGATTTTATGAGACAGACCAAAACAGAGCAACATAATGACTACAAGGTTGTCACTTTTTTAATAAATATCTGTGAAGTTGAGCATGCCTTTGTTATCAGCAGTGCAGAGTTGATATTTAAAACTTGTGAAAGTCACACATTCTTCACAAGCTTCACACTTCTAGACATGATATCCTTTGATTTTTTTTTTTTTTTGCAAACTATTTCAGCCTTAGTATGATTGCATAGAGAGCAGCTGAACATGCATTTTTAAGACTTAGAGATTCCCTGAAGGTGTGGATATCTGCCATGGATATAATTTCATCTCAATTACTTGTAGGTGTTTCCGTACATTTAGGATGATATTTCACTCCAATCTTAAGTTCCCCGCAGCCTTTACCAGATGTTATTCCACAGCTGTCCTTTATTACTTTTCAGCCATCTTTCCATAAACTCCGGTCAGTTTCTGCGCCCCGTGTTTGGGATCCCTGTTGGGGATGGTGTGTTTAGGTTGATGTGTTTGTTAGTTGCTTTAACTTAGTGTGCAGAACTGATAGATACCCCATTAATAGACTCCTTCCTCTACAGCTCCTCCAGAGTTAGACTGGAATGCCATAGACTTTTTTTAAGACTGTTTTTATTGCTGGGCTTTTTTAAAGCAGTGGTTGTGGCTTCATAAATACTAACCTTAAAGAAGAATCCGATTCCTCCTCTTGCTCCAGGTTCAGTCTTCTCCCCGCTTGGCTCTGCTGTCTCAGTGAAACTGTTTTTCTCCTCTGCTGGTTGGGTTTGTGCTTCAGGTCCATCGCTGCCATCCGCAGCTTGACTAATTACATTGACTGGACCATGCAGCTGAGGAAGTGCTCGTCTTCCAGCTTCTGAAGCAGATTCTGTGTGGTCGCTCATGGAATCAGAGGAAAATTCCTGCCCTTCATCAGTTGGCTCATCACTGCCCCCCTCTGGCCCTCCAGCAGACGTAGGTGACGCCTCAATCAGGCTGCAGGGCTGCAGAGGACCGTCACCTCTTTCCCCTCCTGCGCTGTACGCAGCAGAAAGGGACAGAGTGTCACTCTCAAACGAACACTCAGAGGGAGCGCCGGAGCTGCTGCCTCCTGCAGCCCTTGACCTCTCCTGTCTGATCGGAGGCAGGACTGGCAGTGCTCCAACTGACTCTGCATCCTCCAGCTCCAGGCTGAACTGGGTGGGCGTCTCACTCGAGCCCGTGTCTGATGTGCTCTCATCAGGGGGAGGCTGCTGGGTAGGCTGAGGAGACTCCTGAGGGGTCCGAGGTCCACCGATACGGAAGGAGGAGGAGGTCTGGACCTGACACTTGCTGGGTGAGACACGCCGAAGGTGCGGAATGGTGTCCACATTCTGGGTCGGCGTCAGGACTCGGTTGAGCGGAGGGAATTTTAGCTCTGAGGGCCGTGGGTGGGGTTGGTGGTGGGGGCGGGTGCTGGGTTTGGGACTGCGGGGGGAAGATGAGGAGTGGACTTTAGATCGAGGAGCTGGACACGAGCTGGAGATGATGACCTTGGGGGAGGTGGATGAGGGAGGCATGTGGGAGCGGCGGGACGGGGAAGCAGCAGCAGAGGAATTAGAAGCAGCAGGGATGACCCAGGCCTTAGTACCGCTCCTGGAAGGAGTTCTGGGGGGTGTCTTTGTCGGGGTGTGGGGAGGGGTTCTGCTATTGCTTCTTGGGAAGGTTTTAGGTGTGTTTTGGGGTTTTTGGCTACTCATGAGCTGCTGCTGCTGTTCTGTTAGTTTCTGCATGTCCTTTTGGAGAGACTGCAAGGCTTCACTCAGCTTCTGCACTACTTCATTGTATTCCAAGATGACACCCTCTCCTCCTTTCTCTGGGCCTTTTCCGTCTACTGTCTCTGCTCCTTTCTTGCTCTCCACAGAGAAAGTGACCTGTTTCTCCAAACGAGGAGGGTTGGAAACAGGCGGCTTCTCTTTCTCCTCCTCCTGTTTCAGCTGTTCCTCCATGCATGTCAGACGCTCCTCAAGGGTCAAACCATCCTCCTCTGCTCCCTCCACCCCTCCCTCACCTTGCTCTCTCTTCAGCTGAAGGAAAGCGTTTTTCCCAAGCCTTTGCCTGTGCCTGGCGAAAATGGCTTCGATCCGTCTCTTTTGAGCTTCGATATTCTTGCGTTTTTCTTCAAGTCGCGCTCCAAGCTCCCATGCTTCAGAGCCCAGCTCGGACCCTCGGGGACCTGGACTCCCTTGCTGACCAGACGCCAGCGTGGAGGGTGTGAGTGGTGTGCCTGGGGTCGTTGGGGTCGGAGCTGAGGTTGACTCCTCTCCAGGGGTGCCGGGGTGTCTTCGTCTGTTGTCTCTGCGTTCAGCAAAGCTCGTCATACGCGGACTGTTGCTGGCATTGTTTCCTTTACCGTTCGAGGGTCGAATATTCCCAGGGGCGTTTCTGGTAGCATCATCCGATGCTTCGGATGAGTCAATGCTGCCGTCTCGTAGAACAGAGTCGTCATCACGCGACATATCAGATTGCTTTTTTGACCTGTCTCTTCTCCCTTGCCTTTCAGCATTTCCCGCGTCCCCTCTGATTGGTCGGTACTGGACTCCAGCACGACAAGGAGCCGAGCTGCTGAGCTGAGGACAGTCCTCTTCAGGAGAGTGCAGAAAGAATCCAGCAGGGGCTCCCTCTGGACACAGCCTGGGCTCCGGCCTGCCAGAAAACACCTCTCGTCCGCTTTTCTCCGACGCTCTTCCCTTCTTCCTATCTTTGCCACTGGGTATAAGAACCACCTGCCGGGCCTCCTCGATGGTGGGCAGCTCTCCCAGCGGTGCTGTCTGTGAATACGGGACCCAGGAGGAACGTTGCGAAGGTGCAGAGGCACTGACCAGGTGACTGAGGTCCTCTGGAGGGCTGAACGGGACCCGAGTCATCCCTGCTGAGGCTGCCGGTGAGCTCAGAGCCGGGGTGCCGGTGAGGTTGTCGGTGCTGACAGAGCGAAAGACAGAATCTATTGGGTTTCCCATGACAATGTCAACATCACTGTCCAGGCCGAATGGGATGCTGAAAGTCACTGCTGACAGAGGACGACTGCAGAGAGGTGGGTGACGACACAAAAATGGAATGCCAACGAGCATTTAAGAAGCAGAAACCACAGAAGCCAACATAAGAAGAGTAAGAAATTAAAATACGAATGCAACACATTTACATTTAAAACAAGCTTTAATATGAACATACCTGATTTGTTTCTTTGTCCAGCCCTTGTTTTCTGCAAAGAAGTGTTTAGAAATAGTCAATAAAGGTGTAATAAAGCATTAATCATTGTGAAGATGCAAAGTGATGATTATTTACCTGGAGACACTGGAGAGGAAATGGGGACAAAGGGTTGTTTGAAGATAAACGATGGAGAACCACTAGCAGAGGAATAGAAATTTCATTGTTGGAGTTTGACTCTACTTATTTAGCTTTTACTTGGTTTTTCTTATTGGAATTTTACAAAAATCTATTTACTGATATCAAAAATCAACCGTAAAAATTACTTAAATTATTTAAAACAAAAAGTTTGATTTTCTCTCTTTTTGTTGATTCATTCCGACACACATTAGACTTCACTCATACCTCAGATCTCAAATCCAAACTACAAACCAGACTTTTTTACATTGAACGTCTACAAATGGTCCATATTTAAGAAATTAAAATAGCTTAGTTATAAAAGGTGGAATACAACAGAATGAGTAATCCTTTCAGCTCAGTGTTTAGGGTCCATCTTCTGTTGGAGTCCCTGACCTGCAACTTTGATTAATTAAATAATGTTTAAATTAGTTAAAAGAACAAATTTGTCCTCATCTGTATTTCAAAAGTTCATGCGCTGTTTTGTTTTTCTGATGTTATTATATTAAATATTTTTCAATCAGGGCCTGATATAAGACTGTTTCTATGATGAGATGTTTTTAAATATATTAAACAAATGTGTAGGTGTGAAGCTGGTACCTGTTGCTGTTCCCACTGACGGGACTCGTACAGTCGAGTAACCCTGTGACATCTGAAGCATTTACAAACAGATGGTGGGGAGGAGTTAAAAAAAAACATACACATAGCAACAAAAAGAACAATAAAGGGAACTTTGTGACGGTTCTAACCTGTGAGATCAATAGGTTGGATGGGCTTCACAAAATCAGGCTTCCTAACCTCGAACCACTCCAGCAGTTCTGCTATGAAGCTCATTATATTCAGCTAAAGAAAAATAGTCACATCTCCATTAATAGTAAAAATTAAATAATGTATTTTCAGTGTAATTCAAAAATCACAGCTTGAAAATTAACAAACATTTTTCCACTAATTCCTGATCTAACATCTCGTGTTGATTTTAGTTGCTAAATGATCAATTGTCTTTGATAGCTGTGCATCTGTATATTAATAATCGGTCACATCCCAACAGATTATTTTCTCCAAGAGGATTTTTGTGCACACAAATATAAAGGTGAGTACATGAATAAAGTACTGTGCAAAAGTTTCAGATGACAACTGCTTTCTTCATATTTTCCTTATAAGGCGCCAGAGTTGGTGTAGGGCTAGCTAAGAGTAAAATAAAATAATACGAAATCCAATAAAATGCAACACTTTTGCACAGTACAGTTTATTTATGTTTAGGATAATCATTGCTGTTAGAGATTGTCATGCCTACATGCAGAGCTGGTGGTGCGTAAAGCAGGTCCTCCACCGCTATGGGGCAGCAGCTCTGCAAGTTACTTTCACAAAACTCCTTGATGAGCTGCAGGTTGTAGACACTGTCCGCCACAGACATGGTGTCCTTCAGACAAACATCTAGAACGAGAACACACAGGGGGAGATGGTTGCGTGTTTTATGGCAGTAGTGTACATGTACGTCTGCCTGTGTCAGACAAAACGTTCTGGTTTACTGCATGACATTTATAGAGTGTCAAAGTATAGATAAAAGATATGTCAGCTACCTTAATGATGGCAACATGGAAACATAAATGTGTGAGGTTTTACTTACTAAAAAATAATCAGGTTGTTATTGTGTTCAATGTAAGACAATGAAAGAAAACAGGATTTATGGATCTCTACAAATGGTTGCTAGTTAGCGTGAAAAGAGATGTTAGAGATCAGCCTAAACACTTTAAAGTGTTTAAGCTGAAGGTAAGTGTATTCTTATTTGTTGGTGATTTTCTTTTTTTTTTTACATGCAGCATCAGTGTACTGCATATGTGTTTGTTAGTACCCTCTAGAGGTAGGAGGCCTGGGCAGTAGTAGTGCAGAACAGCAGCTATGGCGCAGCCATTAGACAGATCTTTGACCGCAGAAACCAAAGGAAAAGTAGGAGTCAGCTTGGACTGCACTTTGTCCTTTCTATATCGGATCTAGACAAGAGAAAGGGAGAGCAAAGGAGATGAAAAAAGGACATTTAGATAGGGAGGTAAAAGGGCAGAGCTCCTCAAACACAGAAAAAGAAAAGCATGACCGACAATGATCTCAGACATAGCAGGAAACAGCTTATTGTGAACAAATACAAGCAGAAATTCAAAGTAGACTTAAAGAAGCAACACACAAATACAGAACAGGGTTCCTGTTTTGATTACGGTTTGGATAAATATGGAAAAACCCATCCATCCATCCATCCATCCATTGTCTACATGTAGGAACCCTGTGAACATGAATCGGCCAATGCAGATGTTACATCACATAAGAATCAGAAGCGTGGAGTCAAACTGTTGAGGCAGTGCAGAAAGAAGAAAGTCCCACGGAAACAAAAAACACAAGCTGTATTTAAGAAAAAAAAACACTTGCAAACAAATACACATTCAGCAACCAGGCGGTGCCAAGCAAAGCTTAAACGTGAGCAGAAAAGGTCGTGAAAAGGCCTCAATTAGAAAAATGGGACTGAAAACAAGAAGGTGTCCATGCAACAGAAACAAAAAGTTCTGACACTTCAAATAGTTTAAAGTCTATTAAATAAAAAAAACAAAATGTATGAGTGTTAGATCTTAGATGGTGTCTCCCGTTTATTGTCCCCTTGAGACAAAAGATAAAAGTGCTGCATGACATCAACTGTAACTTTCTGCTGCACAGCCGTGTTGGAAGCAGCTGAAGATGTTCTATCAAACATCAACACCCTGCCTCTTTACACAACGTTCCAACACAAAACCATGGATGTGAGTCGGCCGTGCTGAAAGCTGATAAGTTAGTCAGTCTGAGGGTTGGAGCGACCATTAGCATGATATCAGTCAGTCTGGTTGAAGGTGAGTGGCGTGGTGATCGAAAGGTCAGTCAGGCAATCGGATGGCGGTGAGAGAAGAGCGAGGTGTAATACGTTACCACAGGAGGTTTGTTCCCCGACTCCTTCAAACAAAAAGCGATAGCATGCTGGATGGGGAGGGATGGCAGAAAGAGGGAAACAGGAAAAAATGACAAGGGGGCCGGTCACCATGGAAACCGCCACACCACAATGTTACATGGCACTGCTCTGAAGGACAAGGGGGAGAAAGGGTGGGGGGGCGGGGGGGGGGATACTGTGCCGTGCAAAAGTACCCATAACGATTTAGCTTCTACACATTTTGTTCCATCATGATCACAAATATTAACACATTTATCTCATTAGTGTTTTAAATAATAAAGATAGTAAAACATAGCTGTGACTTTAAACCAAACTGATTCCTTAGCCTTAAAATTTCAAATAAAATCCTAAAAAGTGTGACATTTATCTGCAGGGCCCCTTTTACTCTGACTCCCAAAATAAAAACCTGTTTACGGTAGGGGTGCACCGATTCCCGATCTTTAAAAAGCCTGACATGCTGATTTCCATTCTGATCGATAAAAAGTATTTTCAATAACCAACACTGTCAGTTGTAATAAAATCACAAGACACCTTCAATATTTTTTATCTTATGTTACTGATATGCATTCATCAGTTCCTGTGAAGTTATTAAAAACTTCTGAAATCACTGCTCTGAAATATATAAATCAAAGTTTAGAGCATTGATATTCAGACCTTTTCAAGGGTAGATAGGATCTGTGGAAAAGATTGGTTTAATAATCTAAGTATCGGCTTATCTCCCAAAATCAAGGATATCGAGGCCGAAAAATCTGTCGGCTGATGGATGGGTGCATGTCTACTCAACAGTACACAGAGTTCACCTGAATACAGCAGCTCTGCTAGTGGTTTGTTGAAGAATATTAAACAACATTTAGGAAGAAGGTGCTTTGGTCCGATGAGACATACAGAACTATGTGTGAAGGAAAACTAAAGCTGCTTGGAGCTAAATAAAGCAAAGAAAACCCCCTGGAGGCTTTAAAAGCCGTAAGACCTTAAAATTTTAAGATTATAACACATACAGACATAAATAAAACTGATAAAACAATAAAAAAAAACTTTAACAAAGTACAATATTTATATTCTCTAGATGTGCAAGGCTGGTAGAGACCAAACGAATTACATCTGTGATGCAGAAGATGGTGTTTACACTAAGTATAAGGCTGTTTAGATTTATCTATGTGTAAAAGAAATGTTAAAAAACATTTTCAAAAAAGACTATTTAAAAAAATTGTCCACCAAGTCACAATTATGCACTTTTTTTGTTTATCACATAAAACCTAAAAAAGATACAGAAACTGTTGTGGTTGTAATGCGTACTTCTACAGGACACTATATCTCACCGCCCTCTGCTCCTTTCCAACCCCCCCCCCCCCCTTCTCCCCTTTGACTCATTTAATGTGATGACTGAACGCAAATGTCAGAAACACATTTACAAGCATCAGTTTGTAACAAAAAGCATCTACATATCAAGTGACACAACCAACCGATCACTTTATCACCCAAAAGTGTGTTTAAACACAACTGTTTCTGCAATACCTGTTTCACACGAGGACACATAAGAAATATATGCAGCATTTCCAGCAGGCACAATAAGGCCAGCCACAGCAGACAGACAGAGACAAGAATGGGACAAAAGAGGAGGACACTTACTGGGACTAGTTTCCAGTACCAGCGGTTGGACTGACACTGCCAGGGAGCAAAGAAAGACAGATGCGAACCAGGGGGAGAAAAGACAAGCAAACCAAAGCCGGTGTTAGAAGCTGCAGCAGTGAGGAAATGCTCTGTACATAGTCAGCATGTAGAGATAATACAGAGGCTGTGTTATGCATTTTAGGGTCGATGTTAGCGTTAAGGCGACACAACGTGGTTAGAAAAATCTTTAGTGATGGTTGAGGTTAGCAAATGAAGTACAACAGTTTATTGTCACTAATCTGTGAGCATGCTTTTTAAATTTCGTCTCTATTATTGTTTTACCGTTTCCTGAACAGGCTGCAGATCTGTGCATGTTTGCGACTTAGAAAGATCTTCTTCTTCTGTGCTTTCTCTTAACTTCTGGTTCAACTGAAAGTACAAGACGGACAGGTGAGCAGACAGTTGTTAAAGAGATACAAGCAGCGTCGAAAGCATCCATCCATCCTCTCCACTGTCACAATGGGCTTTCCTCTACTTGAAATGCCTGAAATAACTAATAGCATTATAACATCAGGAATAAATGATTCTAACATCTTAGCCTAAAGAGTTTTGCTCCGTTTAAACCTTAAAAAATTCACTTTGGTAAAATCCTGACTGTAGAAGTGAACCCTGAAGTGAGACCTGCCTGAGGCTTTCAGATAGCAGATTGTAGCAGGTTATGATGGTAAGGGATTCAAAGAGGTCTCTGGTGGATTTGTAATCTGCCACCTTACTATCTGTTTGACAGTCTGCAAATCGAGATCATTTAAGGGAACTGATATAAACTGCCATGCCCAAACTGAACCTTCGAAGCTTGACCATGACCTGTTTGACTGAGAACCTTCACAGATATGGTATAAGCCCCAATCTGAAGCAAAAACTGACCAGAGAATACTAAAAAAAACAAACAGAAACAACGTAAGGGAAGAATAAAGCCTTCAGCTGACTATTGCAAATGTTGGTATAAAGCTGCATCACAGAGACTGCACAAGTTATCTTTCATGGGAAGTTTTGCAAGCACGGAAACTTTTCTCTCTAAGAAATAGAAAACAAACGAACAAAAAGATTGAGGAAAGCCTGAGGTTTGCCAGAAAGAAGGCAGACAAAGATTGGAATCTTCAGATTAATGTCCGTTAGACAGATGAATGTAAAGCTAAATAGTTGAAACATCAGGAGGTGACAAGCGGAGCGACCTTTCCTCAGACCCACGTCAGACGCATCAGGACTACAAAAGATGAGATATGATCAAAATTATTTAATCTAACAGCTCTGTGTGTATACAGTCACCACAGTTAGTTCAGGATCTGCCCTCCGTTCTCCTCGTCCGCTGGACGTCCCCTCGACCTTCAACAATCTTAATACTAACTAGAAAAGCACTTGGAGAGCGCAGACCTCCGCCAAGCAGCTCATTCCCCCGACATATTGTGACCTCCACCTTCACACCGGACCCAGATCATTACCAAAAAAAGTTCCTGTATCCGGATCCTGATCCGGATCACCACCAAAAGTTAATGGATTGGTCCTTAGCCCACGACGCACCTTTGGTAAAAATTTTCAAGCAAATTCATCGATAACTTTTTCAGTAAAGTTGCTAACAGACAAACAAACCAACCAACGCTACCGAAAACAACCTCCTTGGCGGAAATAATAAAGACATCATTTATATATGTAAACATTGAAAAGACTTTCTTCCATTAATGCAAAATATTTCCTTTCAGCAGAGCATAAGACTTAACATAATTCCTGCACCAAAGTAAACCTGGAATCACGCCTCATTTTTGCATACCTGTAAGTCCTTTATTCATTCCATGAGATATTATTGTGCTCTTTTAAGCTGGATGATGTTAAGCAACCTGTGTGAGATTAAAAAAAGCTTAAAAAAACCACAAACAAATAGACAGTGAAGTAATAAAAATAGTGTTCCACTGAAAGGAAGCTCTGCTTTGTGCCTCATTACATTTGGTTGCTCCTTTAAGATAGTTTTTAAAGAGCTATTAGCTGAAAACTTTCTGAACAGAATATTTAGGTTCTGAAGCAACATCCCGGATCCTGGTGGAGTGGACCTGCCCTCCCCTGCAGCAGGTGATTGGCATAATGGCCTTTGGGATTTCTGTTTCCTAAAAACACATCTGCTTGGTGGCTCAGTCCTCATACCCTCAGCTGACAGTCAGGTACATGAAGTAGATACTGAAATTGTGAAAGCCAGCAAAGTTGAAAAAAGGAAACCTCCAGGAAGCCTGATAAGCTATTGCTTAGGATTGTTTTATCAATAATTAAAGAATACGTGACAAAGAAAGGGTTAGATTTGCAGCTGAATGTATGCACCACGGCCAGAAAATGAAACAGACTTACCTTTTATTTAATGACAGAAAGATATTTGCATGTTTCATTTCATTTTCATCTTTAACTCATCCAATCATTCGGGATGTACCAGAACATTCAGATCTTTAGATAGAGCTACTGTCTTTTAGTTCATGAAACCATTCCTCTTGAAGTTGTGTTCAGATTATCATCAGCAGGTTTAAACCACAGTTGGATGGTATTTGGGACCTCACCTTGTTAACCCAAAACACCAGAGCGTTCTCCCACGGCGCCCCAACGCCAATCTGCTCCGCCTCTGCCGCCATTTTGACCTGGCCAGTCGTCTCTCTGGCAGACAGTGACATCAGCGAGTCAATGAGGGCCAGGTGGGCCTTCTGCACAGTTGAGACACAACGTGGACACTTAGATCAGTTCCGAGGGAATAAGGATTGAACACAGACAACAAAATGATCATCTAGCAGGATAATGTTCACTGATACAGCTCAGATTATAGTGGAAAACTTAAATGTCAACTTTTAGTTAGAAACGTCCTCCTTTTTTGTGTTTTTCTTTATATTTAACCCTTTTTGTTTCATTTTTATTCTTTGAAACCTTGTTAGATTTCACTTCATATTCTGTCCGGAGCCAAACGTAAACATGTTCCCACTCAGACGTACCGTGTTGACAGGGGTCCTGCTGAGATCCTCCTCGGTCACGTCCTGATCCTGGACCTTTGGGGAGAACCCTTTCTTAATGAGGAACTGCAACAGAGCTGAGTTATCAGTTAGGGGCCCCTGTGACGCCGGTGTGGAGCCCACATGTCCCTGAGCCAGCAGGGCCTGAGTTCGACAGTAGATCTCCGGGGAGAGGAGCAGCTTGGTGACGGACGGCTTGAGATGCTCTTGTTCGTACTGATCCTTGTAAAGCGGCTCTCTGAGCTCCACTGGGACATTTTCTGAGAAAATAAAGAGCCAATAGTCTTTAAAATATGAATTAAAATAACAATCTACTCAAGGTTTGAAACAAACCTAAATACATTTTAATAGAAATGTTGTATTTAAGCACATTTGCCTTTTACAAAGCAAGACAGTTTATTTATATAGCATATCAATTTAAGAAAAGAACATAAAAGGAAAACACAGAGAAAATAACAATGCAGTGCAACAAAGGTAATTAAGTAACCAATGAACATGAACAATTTAGGATAATAAAATAGATTACATTTTAAATGCTTGTAAAAAGTGATTATTAAAATGATTGATAATAAAATGAAAGAACATTAGACTACAAACATAACTAATATTGTTTAGACAGCACAGATAAAGGTTACTAAACAAATAGGATTTAATCTAAATGTAAAGCAATTTTTAGTACGGTTTTGAGCAGTTGTATAATTTTCTTGGAGTTTACTCCAGATCAGTGGACCTAAAAGCTTCTTCTACATGTTTGCTTCAGCTTCTTTGTATGATGAGTAAATTAGAGCCAGAACACCTAGAATATCTGGGAGGTTGATATACTGACAAGTCTGTGACGTACTTTGGTGCTGATCCACTCAGTTATAGACTAATACAGTGATTCCCTTACTGAGCCCAACCGGTTCAGTTGAAAAAAAAAAAAGTAAACTGCAGTAAATTAGCCTACATACAGCACTAAAACAACAAAACTACCTAAAGCAACTAAACTTATCAGTTAAGCCAAATCCAAGGACTAACAATAAAAAATACCCTTCCTTCGACAAAGCCAAAAAAAAGGAAAATAATTTTGACAAATACTTATCAAAAAAAGGAATAAAATCTAAACTAAAGCAAAAACTAAAACTGAACCAGTAGCAGGCCTACCTTCTCTAAAGTCAAACCAGTCAACGGCGCTCTGTACGTCACCATCTAGAAGTGTGTTACCTCTGTAGAAATCGTGAGCCTGGGGTCTGATCTCCTCAGTGATCTACCCGCTTTTAAATGTAAATGCTGATGACCCATCTCCCTGACCAACCAGCTGCGCTCTGTCACAGCATCTTCCAAATTTACTGACACAAAAAGGATCTTGTCCTTAGATTTGAACCAGCTGTAGCACAAAGACCGACCCAGTTTTGCAGTGATTAGTATTGAATGTTGCACTCAGGTCCAATAATACCAACACGGTGGTACAATTTCCAAAGTATTGTTTTAAACCCACTAAAAGCTAAGAGAAAAAATATTTGACCTTCATGCAAAAATGAGACTTTGAAAAAGTAAACTCTGCGTTGTTGTTTAATTAGGAATGCCCTGGTGATACTCCGCTGCAGTGAGTTGCTTTTGTGAACATACAAAGCATTGTTACAGGTTTCTGCAGAGAAACTGCAGCGTTACTGCATTGGGTCTTGCAGAAGAGAAAAAAAAATGTCCTTGAGTTCAGTACAAAACTTGGAGGCGAGGGGGAATTAGGTGACAGTACAGTGACTGCAGGAGAGGAAAATGCCCTCATCTGCATGAACAGCTCAACTGGGTTACTGAGAGAAAATAGAGACAGAGAGCACGACAAGTCATCTCAGAGTGATGAGTGGGTTGACCCATATTCCTCCTCTAGATAATCCTTAAAATTGGAAGGTACTTCTTTAGAAAATATACCTATTATGCAGCTTTTCCTCCTATCTAATGGGAGCTTCTGTTTATGTCCTAACAGGGTATCTAATGAGGGCAGGGATTGATTTGATCTCCTTTCCTGCTTTGCATGTCACTGTTGTGAGACGTCTTTATGTAAGACACTCCTTCCTCTCTTCCTCTGGCCTGTTTCACTGATCCACCAAGAGCAGACAAGAGAAGAAAACCTCACTATCCCTACATCAACACGACTTTGCAGCTGAGTGACACGCTGTGCTGAAGGGGGGAATTTGTCTCATTGCTGCTTTGGGGGAAAAGGGCCTTTGGTCACTAAGGAAACCGCACAGCCATTTGTGCCAATCAGAGTCGAGGCAACAGGAAAGGACTGCAGAGCAGGAGCCATATAAAGCACAATAACTGCATTAGGGAAAAAGAAACAAGTCACATTTTACGGCGTTACACAAACACATGAAGGATCTTTGGTATGAAACCAAAGATCTGTCATTCTTAGCAGAGATTTTTTTTTGTTGTTGTTGCAGATTTGACGTTTGATGCTTTGGATGTTTTATTTTAATGCCTCTATTTTTGCATGGTTAATTCTTTTGGACAAAATGGTGGTAAACTGTGGTAAAACACCAGAAATGAAATAGTTTCATAAACTTTTGTATCAAATGAGAATATATAGAACCTCACTTTTTTTTTCATTAACACCACAAAAAAAAAACACATCCACATCAGTGGCAGCGAAGAGATGGTCATGATACCGCCACCACCGTGCTTGATAGGTTTTTTGCTTTTTCAAATGAGCCACTGAAAATATCTTCTGAAGGTGTTGATTTTCTGAGCAGACACTTGATTTATTATGATTCATAACTAGATTCATTGTAAAGAATATTATGTTAACAGTTTCCAGGCTAAGCTCTTGGTTATTCTAGGGTTCCTCTTGAACTAAGGGGAGCGTGTTTGACTTAGATGGTTGAAACATGGTCACATGTGGGCGTTCGTACAGCCAATGATCCTTAAACACAGATCAATACTGGCTTTAGGATTCTGAAATGGCCTCTCCTAAGACTGAACCTCCACCACATTTAATATTTGTCAAACTATGCTGCAATGCAAGGTCCTTAGCAGGAAATACAGCCGGTTTAAAATAAGTGTCGGTGCTGCCGAATAACCTTCCACAAAAAAACTCCCAGAAACCCTCTGATGTTTGAAACATGAAAGTGGAGGAGGTCCAACCTGTAAATGTACATCTAACAAATTATTAATAGGATTTCATTTTAACTCTCAGGTTGCTTAAAGAAAACGTACCAAATATATAACCTTTTGCACCCACTTATTTTTAAAAATCACTAAGGCTGTTTAATCACTCCAGTCTAGACAATGGGTTCACCTAAAACCAATGACATTACTGTAGATGATGAGTACAAGTCAGCTTCTCCTGCAGTAGGAGGTGATCTGAAGGGTCAGAGGAGATCAGAATGTCCAGGAGCTGCTGTATGGAAACAGCATAACCTTCCTGGACATTCTGATTCAGGAATAACTTCCTGGAAGAACTGTGTTATTCAATGATATATTAAATGTGTATGTGGGCTTTTTCTGCATCCAGTGCATTTTTTTAATCAAATTAGATTAAAAAAAGATTTTAAAAAAAAACATCCCGGTAAGAAAAAAAAAAGATTTTAATAATGTTTTGTGACATTTCAATAAACACAAAAAGAATTGACTTAAAGTATAAACTCTTAGATTATTAAAGGAGAAATCAACCTTTTTCTACAAGTGTAGATTAGATTAGATTAGATGAGTTTTATTGATCTCACAGCAGAGAAATTCACGTCACATACTGGCAAAATAGATAAGAAGGTGCAAACAAGGAGGAAAAGGTGCATTAAGAATAGACAAGCAAAAAATCACACAAAATTAAAGATAATAAATAAGGGATAAAAAATACAAGGAAGTTAGCACAGTAGATTTAAGGTGACTTATATACAATCAGGATGACTTATATACAGGTGGATTTTTACATTAAAGTGTAAAGGAACTGTGCTTGGTGAGCAGATGCTGTTTATTAACTAAACTGCTTGTTTGTTTTCTTCTTTTAAACCTTCCATTAAAATTCAATGATGCATTCAGTTGGGGGTTTTCATCTGACTGACAACAACAAAGAAATTCTCCTCCTGTCCCACTTACCTTACTAGAGCTGATTTATAAGATAGCAGCTGAGTTTTACGGGTTAGTGGCATTAAAAGCAGTCTGGGCATGCGTTTTACTTTTTGCCATGTGATATCACTATGTTAGTCAGCAGAGTCTGAGCCTTGACACAAGGAGCTGATAATGAATCAAGGACGTGTTTTAACGCAGCCAAACAAAGCCAAAAATATCAGGCAAAGAAAAAAAATCTGCTCAGTTCAGTCAAACCTCAGATTCAAGCTTCTTATATTTGGTCCAACTGGAACACTGAGGTTTAAACCATCAGAGGAAAAAAAAAACATCCAAGCCAATCAGTCACCCACAGATGAGAGATATTTGGTAATTAATCCAAAAAATATTCAAGCTGAGACAAACAGGAAGATCCTGAAACAGGCAAAGCTCATGGGCTTTATATGTCAAGAGGAGATTAACTCTAAAGCATGGAGGTGGTAGCATCATGCTGGGGATGTTTAGCGGTCAGTAGTACTGATGCTTTGGACAAGGTCAATGAAATTAAAAAAAAGGAGGACTTCCTCCAAATACTCAGTAGGTAATAGGATTAAACCATAATTAGAATTCGTTGGTCCAAGAAAACCAACCAACTCAATAATAAGAAGAGTAATAATACTCACGTGAAATAACAAAAAATGTTAAATAGCTAAATATCTCCTTTTCTGTCTAATCTGTTAATGATGCTCTCTGGGGATTAATAATAACCTCAAATCAAGAACCTGTAACATGGTGTGCTTTAGGAATTGATCAATAAAATAATTCCAACATTAAAAATGAGTCATTTAAAATCATAATTAAAAAAAAAAACCCAAAACTAACATGAAATAAACAATAATGATAGCTTTAAGCTTTTCCTCAGTGCTAGAGATGAATGGGGATAAAATCTATTTTATTTTCTTCTAAAAATGTTATTAAAATGTCGATATATATATATATATAAATAATCAGTGCTTGAACTGTTAGGGCAGATTTTAAGTGGAAAACGTGGATGCAGTGCTGAATGGATAATAATATAATAAATAAATAAATAAATAAATAAATAAATAAATAAATAAATAAATAAATAAATAAATAAAAATTAGCAGCGGATGAAGTGCCACCTTCACTATAAACCAGCACGCGCTCTTGCATCCCCGCGTGCGTGCGTAACACTGACACAAATATTTTGATGCTCTGACCCATTTAAAGCCGACCCACGCGTGGGCAGCTTATACATCGGTGGAAACCCTGTTCCTTATAGTAATAAAGCAGATTGTGTCTCTGTTTGGTGAAAACCCTCCGCAGGCCCAAAGATGCCACATTCTGACAATAGGCTTTGTTGCATTGCTACTCCTCCACTTCCTTCATGTATTCCACTCCACGGAGGAAATTCCTCCTGACGAGCCTCGTTTTTACCTCTAATCAATGGCTAAAAGCCACGGAGCAGTCCAGCAAACCCACCGCACTGAGCTACACACCCCGAGAGACGCCGGTAGGCCGTGGGAGCTTTAAACGTGGCTTTTGCGGAGGAGAAGGAGGTCTCAAGGTTCCCCCGTGAAAAACTAGATCACAACTCAGAGCACCAAATATAAAAGGATCAATGATGACGCGCCCCACCCAAGAGGCTCCTCAGTGATGTGGAGGATGTACCTGCAGAGCCGTAGGACTTGGACAGCAGCCACCGGACGCTGGCGCAGATCCTGGCCCGGTTAGAGTCGTACTTGTCCAGCGGCTTGATCTCTGGCACCGTGAAGGTTTTCTTCATGGCGCTGAGAGAGTCCACCATGGCTGCGATGCGCCGCTCAGAGGAAGAAGGAGCAGCAGGAGGAGGACGACGATGATGATGATGCTGCTGCTGCTGCTGAAGAAGAGGAGGAGGACCCGATGCAAACACGTGCTCATATGAATTAAGCTTGAGAAATTAAAATGCCTCAAAGTGATACAGTATTATATGTGAGCTACATCTGAAATCCATTGATAAGTAAAGTAATGTAGCTTTGTGGTAAAGACTGATTCAGCTGAGCCATCAATCGGTTTCACGCCCCCTAAACGTCACATTTCTGACAGTAAGCACGCTGCAGAAAATATCCTCATCAAATGCTTTACTTTTAGTTCTAGGTTACCTATAAATATTCAAATGGCAACGTTTCTTTTAAAAACCTACAACAAATAATCGTCCTCGATGTCCGGTTTGGGAGATTTGGGCTCGAGATTCCCGTAGCAGTACCACCATCTCTCCACAAAGGGGCGCACTCCATTAAGCATAAACTGAGTTCTCCATCAGCTGAGATCTTTAGATCGCTATTCATAGAAGGTATTCAAGCTTGGAGAAAAAAACAAATCATCCTTCATCCGGAATTTTTCCGCTTTGCGTTATGTAAACGAATTGAAGATTGTGTGAGGTAAGAAAAACACATTTCCCAGCTGCATTCCCATGTATTTACATTTAATATTATTAAATATGTACTTTACAGAAAGTTTACAGAATATCTCAGACCCAGTCATATAAAATGCTGGCTGTTTAAGAAGGAGTGTGTGGCCACTATGCTTGGATGTGAGGCCTTTCTAAAGCGTGATCCTAAACCCCATCCAGCTGTTGGTTTACTCTCCTTCTCCAGTTGGATGAAGAATCTCTGCTCCTTCCTGAAGTAATTAGGAGCAGATATTCTCCCAGGATTCCCTCTCCATTTACCTCCATCCACCCTCTCATCTCTGCAGCTTTACTGCCCCTGCTGACAAAAGCCTCATGATATAATGAATAATGTGGAAGGTTGGAGTGTCCACAGCACAGGGAACTGTAGTGTTTAAGACTCTTTAAGTATGTTGTATAACAACCTGAAAGCTGAGCTTTTCACTTATCACTCACTCATTTCACACTCATTATTTTTCTTACACATGGTTATACAAAGGTTTCTTTGGATTTAATTTAATACTCTTATTTTTTTATAATACAAAACTTACCTTTATCATGTTCTATTTTTTTATATATTGGAGTTTAAACCTTCAGGATTTTTCTGCGCTCCTCTTCCTCTGAGTCTTATAGTTTTCAACTGTTGTTTTTTTTTCCAAAGGAGAAATGCTCCCACATAAGCTGTGGATCTCTGCAGCTCCTCCATGACCACCTGGGCTGGTACAAATCCCGTCTGCCCCATTAGCCCAGTGTAGGTGACTGGTCACCTCCTCAGAGCTTTGTTGCTCAGATGTTTAAAACTGAACAGTACTAAATGTTCATTCCTGAGCTGTCTGCTGTGTTACTTGGTTTTTGTGATCCTTTTTGTTCACTAATTTCTCTCATTTTTTTAACATTCACATAAAATGATGAGAATTAACTACAGACATGTAGAATTTATCCACTAATCAGGTAATTTTAAAGCTAAAAAGAAGGTAAATAAAAATGGATGCCTCACTTCTCAGGTTTTTATTTGTAAAAAAAAAAAACAACTTTATTTCCTCATAAACTCGCAGTAAAAGTTTCAGTTTGCCCCTGTACAGCCATTTAAGGCTGTAAAAAACAAACCTTTTTCCATGTGTTTAAACCAGCAGAGAAAGATCAGCATCAGCTCTGGAGAATGCAGCAGAACTAGTTCCTCCTTCCAGTTGACTCCTTTTGTGCGGGGGAAAACCATCGGGGAAATAAACTCAAATGGTCTCGTGGTTGATCTTTCCATCAGAAGGTGGTTCCTTGAATACCTCAGTGATGGTAAGAGCAGCAGCGGACTCTGGTTAAAGCAGACCTCAGAAGGGACTCCGGTGGAAAAATCAGCTGACCAGACTTCAAAACAAACACTAGGTGAGTCGGTTTCTGTGCTTAACAGCTTTAACATTTGTAACATTTATCACTAACTTTATACAAATTCCTGTTTAGCTTTTAAATTGAATGATTAGGTTATAAATAACTGGCTAACTTTAAAAAAAATCTGTTGCAACTTCTAAATTTCTTCCCATTTCTTATACTTGAAGGAAGTTGTGAGATTTGTTTTAAGCTGTTTTTTTCTTTTACGTATATTACATTCAAATGAAAGGCTTCTTCGGTTTTAATTCAATACTCTTATGTTTTAAAAGACAAAACTTACCTTCATCTTATTCTATTTTTAATATATTTGAGTTTAAACCTTCAGGTTCAGGAAGTATGGGCGGCTCCTCCCTGAAAAGCGTCTTCTTTTGGAAAAAGAAAAAGAAGTCACCTCTGAGAAACGCCTTCAGCCAACTGCAGAGGGCGCTACCAAAGAAGAAAAGCAAAAAGAAAAGCATTCTGAAAAAACTGAACATGGACAACTTGAAGAAGGACAAGAAATCCAAGAAGAAATTCTCCCTGACCAGAGACAAGAAGGCGTCCAAATCGCTGAAGGTCCTCTCCCTCAGCAAAGAGAAGAAGGAGTCTGATCCAAACAGTTCAGAAGGAAAAAAGGAGAAGGAGAAAGAGGTGCTGAGTCGAATGGGAGACAAGATCAAACAGAAGTTCTCTCAGGATAACAAAAAGGAGCTCAGTGTAGAGCCAGAGATCACACCTCTGAAGGAACCAAATGAAGGGAAAACCTCCTTACAGAAGCTGAAGGACATCATGAAACCCAGAAACTCAGAAACCAAGAAATCTGAAGATACTTGAACCAGAAAATCAACTGAAAACAGGATTCAAAAGGACATGTATTTCAAGTTTTCTTTTAATGACATCCTGTCTTACAGTCATTAATGAAACAAAGGCTAGGAAAACATTGATTTGAGCTTTAACATGTAAATGTCAGTTTCACTTGATATTAAAAGTATTTAGTCTTGAATTTGTGGTATTACTATTCTTCATTGCTCCATAGCCTGGGATTCAAAATAAAAGCTTAATTTGTTTGATTTTGCATAAAGCCAAGCTGCTTCTCGGTACAAAACACAAAACCGTCCCTTTAAAAGTGTTAAATCAAAAATAATTACAAAGACGTTATGAACATCAAGTCTGGGTCAAAAACGTGCTGCAAAGTTGTCAACAAGCTACTTTGCTTGGGGTATTTATTAAAAAAATAAAAAAACTACGAAAAAACATACAGCTCCTAAAACATTTGGTTCTAAGAAATATATCTACATAAAAACTCAAATGAGTGATTCTGTTTCCTTCTATCATTTAGGTCAAACCGAGTCACTTGTTATTCAGTTAAATGCCAATAAAAACACTGTTCTAAGTTTGGAATAGTCTTTTTTTTTTTTGCTCTTTTAGAAGGACCTTGGAGCCATTTTCTTTTCTAGCTAACCATAAAAAAAAAAAAACAATGATTCGAGACAAAAATAACTAATAAATTAAATCACAGTAAAAAATAAACCTATTACAATTAAGAGAAAAAAATGTAACTATGGAAACTGTAAAAAAGACACAGAAGCAATTGTATCCTTTAAAAGCTTCGGTGATCCTCAAATTGTAAATGTGTAAGAACTTTGCAAACGACACACATGTAGATCAAAATGCAAGATTAAGAACCACCCTAAAAAAAAAAAAAATCAGCTCAGCATGAGACAGTTTAAGGCACAAAACCAAAAGGCTTAATTACAACATTTACTATTTACAGTTTATGGCTTGCTTAAAAGAATCTGTGGAGTAAATCAACATTTACTAGTTAAACTACATTGCATACATTCAGCTGCCTTTGTGTTGGTTTTAATTGAAGCGGAAAACAATGCATCACTTCAGCCTATGGCCACGAGAGGTGATTAAATGTGGAAGCTTTGCTTTGACATTTATTTTACTGGATCTCTAACTTTACATTCTCTATTTTTTTAATCTAAGTGGAGGGATTAAAAAAAAATAAATGTACTAAACAGATTCATGTAGAGCAAAAAACAAAAAAACTAAATCAGTATGGTTTCTTAATGACAGGAAAAGAGGTCGACGAGTTGATGTAGCAGCTGTAGCGTACACAGTGTGGCAAGGCTTACTTTGCATTGATCCTTCACAAGAAAACCAATCTTTGTAACCTTCTTTAAAGTTTATCTTCTTTAGCACACCTATCGTGCAACCATTGGTGCTCCCGCTCTTCAGCTTCATCTCTTTGGCAAAATATCTGCAGTAGATTCTCTGAATAAAGATGAAGAAAACTGCCTACTGAGATCAATCATTGATCACAGTCAAAGCAGGCAGTGAAGCTTGAAAAAAAAAAAACTTATAAAGTTCTTTGGATTTCTATCAGTTTCTTGGCTGAGATGAAGACATTTGGAGCAATCTTCTTCAAAGTGTACGACCATGCTTGGGTCACGCTGAGAACACAATGATGTCTGCCTCAGTTAAAGCTGTCTGATGGAGGAGGGGCGTCCTCTGACGCGTGATTCATGAGAGGCGACCCGTTGCTCTCCGCTTCTTTCCGGACGGTGCGAAACCTTGAGTTCTACAGGTAGATAGTAGGAGAGATGAGGGGAAGGCGAGGGTGAAGATTAGATGCAGAGGATCACGTGAAGGAGAAACAAAAGGGAAGAGAGAGAAAAAACAGGAAATAGATTAGTTATGTCCAACCTAGCGAATAGTCAAGGAATTTTAGAGAAGATAATGCAAAAAAAAAGAAAAAAAAAGAAAAGAAATCAGTCAGCCCAAGGTGGAAAGCCACAAGGGGGCGGCAAAATGCAAAAAAAAATCCTTTAGCTAATTTTTTGTTTTCCTTACAGTCAACAGGAAATTTCTGCAAACCCCAGGTGGTCAGTAGCTGTGAGGCTGTTACCTGAATTATAAGTTATGATCAGTAGATATTTAAAATATCTCAACTGTAGCTAATATCTTTGAGACAAGATTGGAAAACCGGCGCTCAGATATTTGACATTTTACCTCTAATGTTCTTTAAAGTTATTTGTTTTAACATCAATCTTATAATACAGTTGCGTTTGAATAAATGTTTTTTTTTTTTTTAATGTTAAGGAAGTTGTGTTTGTTGTGTGATGAATATAACCAGGCTGCCGTTCATGTTAGGAAAATGGATACTTTTTGTTACAGAGCCTCACATCATCATGTCACATGAATGCTTTTTATTATGAGTTTTAGTGATCATCTAATGACTGACAATGTTGCTTCACAGTGGAAAAAAAATGTTATTTTTCCATAACACTTCACCTTTTCACGATGTTTGTGTTGCTCTGTCACAGAAAACCTCAATAATTATTAACCCAAGCGGAAATTTGAACAAATTCAAAGAAGCAGGAGTTAAACTTCAGCAAGCAACAACAAAACAAAGCAAGCAGACGAAAAAAAAAAAAAGAAAAGACACATGTAACCATGTTCTGCATTTATTTTCATCAGCTTTTATGTTTTTACAAAAATAAACCCCAGATAATATGAAATAAAAACTGAAACACCAAAAGCATCACTAAAATATCAACAGATTTAACTGAACAACAATATATTGGTGTGAATATATAAACATGTAGGTAATAGGTTTCTATAAAATCAATACGTGATTATAAGACACACTTGTCTTTGCTCCTCTTCCTGCTCAAGCCTCCCTTTTGATCTAGATGTGAAAAAATAAAACATGGAAAACGCTGCTCTCGTGAACGACTGTCGTCACGTCAACATGTCAATGTGAACACAGACAAGAAACGTGTGACGAGATTTCCTGTTCGTGTGAGTGCATGCTTTCAACTAACACATGCCAGAGTAACAAGTCAGAGGAAATGTGGCAAGAAGCGTGACCTGGTTTAAAATCCTGCAAACATCTGGACCCACTTAAGAAATTACAACAAAGGAACACGGCCTACACTCACAAACTGCACTGATGAGGCAGAAATGTTGTGGTGATGATAAACTAAGTCACATTAGCATGTGGGAAAAGAATCCATTCCAGGCATTTGAGTTTGACAGTGAAGCCATTAAAACGTCTAATCAAAGTTGTTCCCGAAGACAAAACGGTCCATATATGGTGTCTATACTGAAGGAATTAGAGCTGCATTCAAGAGAACAATGTGGACGCAAGTACCACCAACTAACAATTCCCAACTGAGAGCCTAAATTACTGGAGCGAGTCAGAACTTGTGAAGCAACCAAACACTTAAAAGGTACTGAATGTACAGAAGACCACAGAGATCAAAAACACTAAATAGTGACACAACAGACTGCAGACATGATGTGGGGAAAAAACAGACATCTGCAGGAACATGTGTGCTCAAGTGCAGACGGAGGGGGGGGCAAACTGACCTAAACATTTGGATCACTGATGAGTTCTAGAGGACTGGAAATAAGAATTGTGTTGCACTGGAAAAGAAAATGAAACTAAAAGAGACACACAATGAAATGTCAACTTAACCCAGAAAGGCCCCATCAGTACATACATTATTAGCCGTACTGAAGGTTTTAACTAGAACTAGAAAAAGAAATCAGAACTGAAATGCATGAGATGTTCGTTAAGTAGATAACACAACAGATGACTGATTTCATGCGTAGCTTCAATGTTTTGAACATTTAAAGACGTGTCACATTTAAATCAAAGAGTTTTCATCACAAATATAAAAAGGTAGGTACTTATCTGGCTTATAAAAAGATTATGGACATTTCTGAACCAACATAGTTCGTTTTGGAAAACTGATTTTACAGTTTACTGTTTTACAGTAGCTGTACGTTGGCGAGTGGGTAGCGCTGTTGCTTTTCAGCAAGAAAGTTCTGGGTTCGGCCCGGCCTGGAGTGCATGTTCTCCCCTTGCATGCATGGGTTCTCTCCGGGTACTCCAGCTTCCCCCCACAGTCCAAAACCATGACTGTTAGGTTAATTGGGATCTCTCAATTGTCCCTAGGTGTGTGAGTGTGTGTGAGCTCCTTGTGTGTCTATGTGTTGCCCTGCGACAGACTGGTGTCCCGTACCCCGCCTTACGCCCATAGTCTGCCGGAGATAGGCACCGGCCCAACCGCGACCCTGACGGATGAAGCGGGACAAGATGGATGGATGTTTTACAGTAAAGAAAATGTTTTCTTTTGTTATTGTTTATAGTTCTTAAATATGATCTAAAAAAACAGTTTCAGCAGGTCAGAGCCTCAAACCTATGATTAATCCAATTGCAATTTTATAATTTTTGTTTGTAAAGATCAAAGTTCTGAATTTATAAAGTTAGCCGGTGCGTCTCTTTGGGCTGTAGGGGTTTGACAGCAGGTTTTGAACCGTTTTAGGAGACACTAACCATACATGTCCCGATATAAAGGCTTCAGTGGCAGGATTGGTCTGATTGTTAAGCAAGCAAAACATTTCTCACACACACAAAAAAAGAAGCACTAATGCAATCCGATCTGTTTTTACCACAAACACAAGGCAGAAGACAGAACACAGAGCAGATCAACAGACCACAGCAGCAGGTTTCAATACGAGCCGACAGATGCAGCTGACAGTTATGCCAAACTACAAAGTTCAAACATTAGATTAGTCTAAATCGGTCACCTTTTCACAGAACAAAGTCCACGGTTCCCAATTGCTCTGTGGATATCAACCACAGTCTCTGGCTTTAGATGAGAATCAGCCACTCTGTGGGAACCTTTCCTGCTCACTCATTTATGTAATTAGTGGCTTTCTTTAGAAATACCCTGCAAACACAAACTGTTGTGTTTGCAGAGGGCACACAGCCCCACATGGTGTTCTAGAAGTCCAGACAGACGTCAGTTCGTATCGCAACAGTTCTTGACAGACTGAAAAACACTGAATGATTGCATACAATTGCTCTTCTGTCAGGTTTGATTCTGTTTATAGAAGTTAATCAAATAATTTGTAGTTTAAACCTAATCTTTGCAATATTTTTTTCCTCTATAAAATCCATAAGAACCATCTTCTTTCCTTGAGGAAATAATTTAGGATTTGTTTATTTTTGTTACAATTATTCAGATTAGTTAATCTGACACTTGAAGACGCTCAAATAAACAGAAGTAATACAACAATGGCAAAGTATCATCAATCACCTCACTCAAAGTAACGTTTTTTTTGTCTTTCTTTAAATCAGCAAAGCTTTACAAACCACTTTAGAAAGTCAGAAAAGCCTCTATTTTGAGAAAGCTGCCCGTCACTGCCATGTGTGTGCGTGTGTTACGGTTACGGCCAGTCTGAGAGTTTATTTCAGGGTTTCATTCACCACTGAGCAAATTTGACTCAGATTAAAGTCAATCTCTGTGACAGAATCATTTTATCCTACTTCTATCAATCTTATAAGACTATATCCCGAGACACACAATGTAGCGTGGTTCTTTGGTATGTGAAACATTAAACAATCACCATTTACTAGTAAATCGGCTACAACAATAAGCAACATCATCAGCGTATCGTATTCATCAAAGCCGCCAGAGACGTTAAAACAAGGAAGAACAAAAGGAGGAGGATGTGGTCGTTGTTGAGGAAAAGAAATCAACTTTGGATGCCAGTTTAAGGCGGCTGCATTTAATATAAAGAAACAAAATCAGCTGTTCGGCTGCATGATTTCTCAATTCCTCAAAAAGACACAAAAAAAAACAAATAACAAAAAGTCTTAGAAATGGGAAAGCTTAAATGTCACATTAACTGAAAATGGATTAATCTGAACCTGGTTATTCTACTCTTCTCTACTAGCTGAGAGAAACCTTATATCATTTGTAAAAAAAAAAAACAAAATAGAGATACTATCTAATAGAGACGGTAGTATATATAGCTGGACAGCAGCACATAGACCTTTAGAGAGCAGCATTTGGCAGATCCAGGTCTTTCTTTAAGCTATTTTGTAATAATCGGACAGACATCAGATAATCTGGCAGGATTCCATTTGTTTGCAGCTGTACATAGAAAAGAATACTTTAATAATCGTTTAGATTTTCCAATAAAATATCTGTAAAGAAGCTGATGCAAGCAAATGGTCCAAACAATGACGTGCAGCAGTCGGCAAAGGAGTGTGGCTTGAAATCGAAAGGAGTCTTTAATATGAGCTGTTCTGTTTGTGATTGATGTTGTCATCTCCGTTGGTTTCAGACAGTACCTCAAGGGTGGTAAAGGTATTGTCCGCTGTGCCGCGATTCCGGTTGCACAAACAGCACAGCAGCTCCTTGAAGGTCTTCCTCATGTCTTTGTCTCTGAAGCAGTAGACGATGGGGTTGACGAAAGAGTTGCACTCGGCCAGCACCAGGAAGTACTTCTCGTAGCGCAGCACACGACACGATTCGCAGTCGATGCCATCGAGCATCAGTAGAACCAGACCGGGTGTCCAGCAGAGCACAAACAGTCCTGTTAGAAAAAAACAAAGATGTTGGAGAATCCCTAATTTAGAGATCTTAGAGAGAATGTGAAGAAGCTGGCTATGGGTAATGGCTCAAGGAGTGATCTACGGGTTTTACACAGAAACAGAGCATACCGGGTTGTGGAATAGGTTTAGTCTGTACGATCAGGTTTTATTATCATAAGACTTGATTAAACATCTCAGGAATGCATACACAGGCCGTGCACCCAGTACTAATGTATGCACACAAACAAACTGTGGACAGAGATGGTAAAACGATGTAGAAGTAAACACTAGGATCAAAAACCTGTCACACATTCCTTAGAAACCTAAACAACTCCGCCACGGTCACAGCCACCCAACTTCACAGTTTAATTTTAACCTAAAGTTCCCCTCTGCTCCTCCAGATTTACGAAACCAGTCCAGCTTATTATAAATCTAATTTATTCAAAAGAGAAAGTACAAATAAGGGAAGGAGTGGATTACAAATTCTTGGTTGTCATCCAATCCTTGCTAAAGCTGTTCTTTTCCTAACAGACTTGCGTTATGCAGCCCCATGTCCGGACATGCTCGAGAGTTTTTCCTCAACCTTACAAGTCAAACGGCTGGATCCTAACTGTTCGGCTGCCAAGTGACACCACAAAATGCTTGTGACACTTTTTTTTCCCTTTTTTTTTTTAATTTTAAGGAATCTAATGAACTTCATTGCTCTTGAGAAACAAAAGCGGTGGGAGAAAGAAGACAAGGAATAAGGCAAAGGTGGCAAAAAAATCTGAGTTATGTCAGAGGAACGGAGTGAACGAGGGTTTTGTAGGGGAGGCAATGGTTGCCCTGACAAGAATAGACATGCTAAGGCATTCAGTTCAACTTTCAATTCTCAGAAGAAGAGACGGGAAGATTTCCATTAAAAAGGAAAAAAACACAAGGAAAAAAAACAAACAGAAACCAAACTAACTAAAACCCATCCCTACATGATGCCTCTGGTAACTTCTTGGAAAAACCCAATCTATTCCCCAGAGCAAAGCCTAAAGTCCCTATTGTTGTGCCACTGAAGAAAGGCCTTAGTTGAAATGTGTACATGTCTCTCTCTTACTGTGGATTCTCTGCTAAATAAGATTAAGACAAACTCAGACTCAGTCTTGAATCATTTTTACTCCTGGCAGCTGAAGGTTGTCAAATGAATTCAGTTATTGAACAGAGACATAAATTAGTAATCAGTGAGAGGCACGTTTTTATGACATGATGCAACAGGTGATCACCACTTGATTCAGTTTGATTCATTCTCACAAAAGGCCAAGTTGAAGATCAATTTCTCTCCTCAGTCATCAAAGTAAGAACCTTCAAAGCCATTAAAGTGATCAAACCCTTTCTGTGTTTTCTGACCAGCTTTTTGCACCTGATGCTGCCATCTGTTGATCAGCTCATAGTCTCTTGTTCAAAGGCCTCCTTCCAGTCACCCTCATCCTTAGCTCCTCTCATACGTAGATACTTCATCAGATTCAGACGTGGGGACCCTGCATTGGTGTCTTTAAAAAGCTGCTATTACTGACAGTCAGAATAAGAATATTAGAATAAAAATATGCAGGTAAATTTTAAGGACCACCCTAAATCTGCCAGGGTCAATGGCCAGTTTGTTGAATAACTCATAACACTAAAGTGGCCCCATGGGAGCCTAATCATGTGTTAAAGTGTCCTCTACAGTGGTGAGGATGCGCTATGTGTCCTTTTTTTTTTACCAGAACCTGCCCTACAAGAAGTCTTTGCACGCCAGTGGTCAGACGTATGAAATTCTTTAGGTTTATCTCTATAATATTTTTTTACATTAACTTTTAAGCCAAACTGTCAGTTTTCTTAATATGACTCAGATTTCTGTTTTCGGAGCAGAAACCTTTCTGATTGCGGTTCACTGACGTCCTCCATTAGAAATGTGGAAATATACTTTATTATTTCTAAATATTAAATTCCTTGTCATCATGTCTTTAAAGTAAAGTTTGATTTCTTGCAGTATTCACTATTACGGAGTAAAGATTGCTTAATGTTTTCGTATATTTTCATGTTTACTGCTGAGTATTTTCTTAAACCAAGCAGTTTATTAGTATGGTTAATAAATGATGTTTATCAAATAAAATGACAATTTCTTCTAGAAACAAGATGTTGGAAAACAAGTAATTCTGTGAAAAAAACGAAGCTGTTTTTTTTTACCTTCAGCTGAGTTATAACATCATTAGAAGTGTGGGATAAACAACAAGCCTTGAATCATTTTAGTCAAGTTCATATAGATTAGCTTTTATAACTTAGTCGTTAACATGGCTTTCATCAACATTTCCTTTTAATCCTTTATCTAAACATTTAAACTCCAGAGAGGAATAATCATACAGCACAAAACATAGAAGAGACTAAACACAAGACATAAGTATACATTTTTTAAACATTGACCATGTAAGGATTCAAGGATTTATGAGTCTATAACATGATTTTTCATTAAAAAAAGAAAATAATAAAAAAAAAAACGGAATTATTTTATTATTGCAAACTTGGGGATGATTTTTTTTTTACTCCATTGCGATTAAAGAAGCTGCAGCAATATGGTGACTCTAAACATCAGTCATCACTTGTCTAGAATGAAGAGGATTAGCACTACCTGGAACAAAGCTGTAAAACTGACAGGGTATCTTAGAGCTCGGCTGGTCAGACAGAGCACAGACTGCTGTGATCTGAGCATTTTTCAGCAAATTGCCTTGAACAAGAGCTGAATTTGCTGGAAATATTTGTGCAAATTTATGTGTACAGACAGAGGGCCTTAAATGTTTTATTACTGAACTAAATTAATAAAAACTCATTTTAATGCAGTAACATACATGCATCAGACATATTCTAAGGTTGAAATAATTACAAATCAGGAGGCGTCGAGTCATAAAATCATCCATAGTGTCTGCTTTTACTCCTCCTCTCTGCTTTATCCGTGTTTTATTTACTGCTGTGTTGTGCTGTGGACTCTGTTTGCATGTATGTTATTATTATTATCATATATTCTATAGCCGTCCAAAAAACTTGGTTAATCCTCATATACTTTCTGTAGCGTCAGAGTTTGAAGCCGATATTTTAGGCTGAGCATTTGATCTCCCTCTTAACATTGATGCTGCTTCTAATTACAGACCACAGAGGTTCTTTTTAGCAACAGGGTTCAGCCTGAGATCCAGTGAAGGACGTTTCATAAACCTAATAACATAAAAGCTTTACTTGCTTTAAAACTGACAGGTCATTTTTAGATATTTGTTCCGTTAGGACAACCAATGCTGGTCACATGTCAAGCATCAGTAGTATTGTTTTACTAAAAAGAATTGGAATCGGTTGATCATGAACAACCAGAAACTTCTAGTGAAGTACAGTATAAAAACTTTTTAGATTTATTCTACACGTTATTTTGTGTAATTTAAAACAAGAGTTCTGAGAAAACCATGGACTGAAAATATGACACAGCAGGATGAACATTATGCTATATAGATGGAATAAATCAGAACTAAACATAAATTCTTTAACTTGACTTATTCTCAGAAGCTAAAAGGTGAAAACCTGAACAATGTTATTCTTAATGCCCTGACAACCCATTAAAATAATATCGACTATGTTTAAAGGAAACAAACTACAGGGGTTGGACAATGAAACTGAAACACCCCTCATTTTAGTGTGGGAGGTTTCATGGGTAAATTGGACCAATCTGGTGGCCAATCTTCATTAATTGCACATTAAACCAATTAGAGCAGAGTGTGAAGGTCCAATTAGCAGGTAAGAGCACAGTTTTGCTCAAAATATT
>JAUZNJ010078739.1:0-24371 GCA_034780135.1 Jordanella pulchra
AAAGAATGACAGAAAACTGGTCATTTTTTTATACCTAGCAGGCTTCCGTAGCAAGAGGAAGTGGTTCATTCTCTCCACTAGTGAGTAAATTTTTATGTTTTTATTCATGTAGTTCTACTCCTTTACAGTTTTCTCCTACGTTTAGAGGCTTCCAAAATGTAAAATCTTAAAATGTATCTGTTAGGTTTCCGGGAATAGCTAACGTGTGTGAGATTTGGCCGCTAAGCAGCTAAAATAGCTGCTGTTGTTGCCTTGCTAACAGTTTAGTAGAATGGATAATGTCCATGGTGAGCTCGTGTTAAAAAAACCACGAATATGTACACATTCAGTCGGCATATCTCACAGTACAACTGGGTATCAACATTAGTTATTAGTGATTATAATCATCTGTTTTTATTCTTTCGTAATCCGTCCCACTAATACAACACGGACTGTCGCTTTGTTGTGACACATCTACTGCTGCTGCTGTTTTGACTGTTATTGCAAAGTAAATCGTAAATTAAAGTTAACTTCTGGATTAAAACTAGGATTGCCAAATCATTGACAATTAATAAGGAACTGTCTTTCACCCACCGATATTATGAATTTACGTTTACCTTTTAATTTGCGTGAATTGACTTTGTAAACATTTAAATCAAACCGGAATTAAATTAAACTCCTAATTTTGTGGCTTGATATGGGACGACTGGAAATCCTAACTATAACAGGAGCAGCTTTTAGGATTTCAGACGCTTATAAACGTACTGGCATATATGGAAATGAGGTATGCAAGCCCTTAGAGTAAATGCACCTTTTATATCAGCAGCAAAATCTTACTCCTAAAAAAAGATAAATACAACTTCTAACGTTCTTACATTTTCCTCTAACATGAGAATTGACATGAAACAAAAGTGCCCTATTAATAATCAGCACAACATCTGGTTGCTTGTAAGCCGTGGTCTTGGATCATCCCATAGTGTTTTTAGTCATTTTTCTATTTTTTCTTTTGTCTTAGTGCTAAAATTGCAAACTGGATATCGTTGCTTAGGAAAATATTTGTGTCCTCTACACTAGTGGCCAGTAGTTTAAAAGTAAATTAGCACTTGTGTCGCAAGTAATAGGTTACAAATTAATGTCTAAAAATAATATATTTATTTGTGTATTTTGCAGCATAATTTTAAAACAATGCTTCAGGTATTTTAAAGCAAAACAACAAATTACTAGTCTACATTAAGAAAACACAAATACCCCTAAAAGTGGTGACCCCCACCCCCCGCTGGTTAAATAGTAATATTTAGTCACTTGGAATATTATTAAAAAGTGGATTTATTTCTGTAACTCAGTTCACTGTGTGAAGATCAATCAAGCCTTTAATTATGATGATTTATTTTTGGCTTGCAGTTTAATATCACATTTAAGATTATTAAATAAAAGAATTAAATCAGCAAAATAAAAACATTTTAATAAAACAACATGGGCTGGATGAAAATGTTATGAACTGTTTCACTGTTATGAAAAAGGTGTTTATTTTTCTTACTCTGACAATCGATTGTTGTTAGAAGATGTATTTATAGATTTATTATTATTTCTAAAAGGACACAGAGTTATTAGGATGTTATCCAGACATGAAACCTCTGTGTTCTCCTATGTCAGGTTGCGATGGGTGACATTCGTCAGTCCCTGCTTCCTCGGGATGTTCTGAGCGCTGCCAAGGAGCTGCTCTACCACCTGGACATTTACATCTGCAACATGGTGCAGTCTGGCAGGCAGCCGCCTCAGGTGGACACCAAAACCCTGGATCTAATCGAGGAGTTCATCCTGCACACACCTAAGGACAGAAATGCTCCAGTCAGGGTCAGAACAAAGTATTCTGAGGAGTTAGTTAGCAAATACTCAACTCTGCAAAATAAAACCAAATCAATTAACAGCTTTCTGTGTTTCGTTTTTTTCCACAGAGGATGAGTGCCCTGCAGGAGCTTCAGCTCCTGGAGATCATGTGCAGCTGTTTTCAGGAACAGAGTCGGGACACAGTGCGCCAGCTTATGTTCTCTGCCCTCTTCAATCTTCAAGGAAACCAGGCAGACGAAAGCCGGATGGCTTTGCTGAGCAAACTGGTCTCCATGGCCGTCGCTGTGGGCAGAGTTCCTATACTGGAATGTGCTGCGACCTGGTTGCAGGTGAGGAATCCATGCTCCTTTGAGGCATCAGACGCCAGCATCAAATCTTATTGGCTGTTTTTGATGTTCATTTTGTCAACTTAAAATCCCAACTAGAGATCAACCAATCAATGCAAAGCACAATTCAGTACAAGGACAATTCAAATTGCTTTACATGAATTAGACGATAGAATAAAAGAGAAAGAGGAGCAAAATAAAAGCAAATAAAGATAAAAGCATGATAAAAGCAGGTATTAAAACAGTTTGACCACAACCTCAAACTAATAATACCTCAGTTAACAGTTTACCTTCAACAGTCAAAGGCAGCTCTAAACAAATGGGTTTTAAACTCCAACTTAAAACAACTCAGACTTTCAGCAGTTTTACATCTTCTGGGAGTTTTTTCCAGATAAGTGGAGCAGAGGAACTAAATGCTGCTCCTCTATGCTTGGTTCTGGTTCTGAGTGGACATGTTAGGCTGGAACTAGAAGACCTGAGTGGTTCTGGGAGGTTGATACACTGATAACAAATCTGTTATGTATTGAGGTTTTGATCCATTCAGTGATTTATAGACTAACAGAAGGATTTTAATGTCTATTCTTTGAGCTACAGGGAGACGGTGGAAGGACTTCAGAACGGGGCTGATGTGCTCTACTTTCTTAGTTCTAGTGAGAACGTGTGCAGCAGCGTTTTGGATCAGTTGCAGCTGTCTGGACCTTTTAGGCAAACCTATGAAGACGCTGATTTTTCTTTCTCTTCCTCCATTTACATGATAATGATAACAAATGTGTCACAAGTCTTAACTTAAAAAAACATTTATTAACAATGCAATAAAACATAAGCAATGGAAGGAGTGGCAGTGCGGCCGTCCGACATATCGGTCTGACTCTAACCACAACATATTATGTATTTATAAGAGGTTTCATGTAACAAACCAACACAAAGTCTGTTCTATTCAGGAAGTGGAAAATATTTTCCTCTGACTCCTATCAGTCAAACCTTAAACGCTGAAGTCTTTAACACGTGTTTGTGTGTGTGTGTGTGTAGCAGGCAGTGTTTTTACTCTGACTCTAATGTCTACAGAGGACCCATCGTGTGTACTGCGTCCGTCTGGCGCAGGTTCTGGTGGATGATTACTGCAGCATGGTACCAGGATCTGGACCCACCCTTCACAACATCCACAGCGCGAGTCCACGCTTCTGCTGCCAGTTCATCACCGCTGTCACTACTCTCTACGACCTCACCTCCGGTACTTCAGGGTGACACAGAAGTACTCGAATTGAGCATGTCGAGTTCAGGTCACCTTCTCATTGATTTTCTTTTTTTGTCTTGTTTAACTTCAGAGGAGCTCACGCCTCCGTTAGAACTCCTCCAGATGATCGTGTCCTGGATCCAAGATGACCATCGCCTGGTTCTTATTACCTTCCTGAACTCCCCCCTGTCAGGCAGCCAGCCCATCAGCTCTCTAGACGTAACACCGCTTGGCGGGTTGATCCGCTGGTGCATCAAAGCTCCGCTGGCCTACAGACGGGACAGGAAGCAGACTGCGAGCGATGGGAGCTCCGACGGCGAGCCAGACGCAGCACGTCTCTTCTCTGCTCTCCATCTAAGTGTTCTCCAGGTGTGTGTTTGTTAGTAATATCACTGTGAGCTCCATCCAGCTGTTATATTTACTTGTTTTTTTTGTCCATCTTCTGCCTATCGTAGGTCTTCATGCTTTTGCCCAACATACTCAATGAGAAGGGGCTCTTCGGTCGCCTCGCGCTGCTTCAGATGGAGTCAGTGGCCGCTCTGACCTCCGACCTTTCTCGTCTGCTGGACCAGGCCGACAAACACACACACGCAGCTACCGCCGACGCACACGCCGCCTCCCAGCTGGCCCTCGACAGGCTGGCCCAGGCGCTGCAGGTGGCGATGGCCAGCGGCGCTCTGCTCTGCTCCAGAGGTACGAGGCGGTTAGATGAGAGGAAAACTAACTCCTGCTTCCAAAAGAGCTCATTTTGAAAAGCAGAAGGTTATTTCATGACATAAAAGGTTTGCAGACCTTTAGATCTTTTTATATTGTTGGTTCAATAATAACCTACAGTTTAAGCTAAAGTTATTCAGTCGCCTCTAAAAAATGAGTTTTACTAGAAAGTTATACAAACTAGCATTAGTTTCTCTTTATCGGATACAATGTCACTTTTAATGATGATTTCAGTCTCTGAATTACTACTTAATACTTATTAAAGCCTTTTTATGCTCTTTTTGTTGTATTTTTGTGCCTCTAATGGCCTTTAGTTACAGTTGTTGATCAGTAAACAGCAGAAACAGAAGTTTTAAGAATTGCAGCAAAGATCCAACAATTTTTAATGGAACCCCAAACGGCTGTGCAGAGCTTTGGGCCGGAGAATAATTTATTATTTTATTATATATTATTTATTTATTGTTTATTATATATTATTTGTTATTTATTTATTACCATATTATTGATTATTTATTTATTGCGATCTAATTTCATTCAGTAGCAATGATATGACATTCAAACAGATTTCTGGTTTTTGGATATAAGAAATAATAATGAATAAGAGGAGAGAGAAATCTTATCACTGACAGAGAGCCATGCTGTGATATTATGGGATGTGACAACTGAATGATTATTTGATTTAGCTCGTTTTTTTTTGGAATCGCTCCGGGTCTTGGCCCCAAATAACCCAGAGAAAACCACATCAGCTTTAACTAAAGGATAGCTGAGTGAGGGCACCCGTTCATTCACATTAGTCTCCAGACTTTGTGCCATGAATGCTTAGAAAAACCTTACTTTCCCAGCATCCTTTGCAAATTCTTTTATCTGAAGTGGATCCTTTGGGTCTAGAAGATACTTCTGGACTTTATTGATCTGTGATCAGAATAATCAGCACTAATCAATATTCTTACCAATAATTATTGATATTGAATAATATTAAAGGCTTCTATGTTTTACGTTTTCAGCCCTAATGTAAAATAAAGTTAATATAAATAATAGGAAAGCAGAGATTATACTGTGGTGACCCAGACAGAAGTGTGAGAACCAATGAAACGCCTTCCCAAGGTTTTTGGGTTTTTTTGTTTGTTGTTTTTTGGAACATTTGGGCGTTAAAACGGAGAATCCAGGTTTAGGTTTGTCCGTTCATCCAGCAGTTCTTGGTTTTGATGTGAAATCTTGATGCATTTGTTTCTCCACAGAGGACCTGAGAGCCATCTGTTCCCGCCTCCCTCACAACAAGTAAAACCTTCCTTCTTCGTTCCTTCATTTTTTTTTAGATCCTCATTTCGTGTGTGACGGAGCACCTGAACCTAGACGTGACGTTTCTTTCTGTCTTTACATCCCCAGTCTGCTCCAGCTGGTGCTGTCCGGCCCGGTCATGTACTACAACAACATCCACACCCCTCCGCTGGCCTACAGCCCCCACGCTGCTCATTCGCCCATCCCAGCACACACGGCGCTCCCCACGCTGCCGGCGCACACGCCTCTCGCCACCCATCCCGCCTCCCATGCTCAGTACCCCGCCCAGCCCTTCATTTCGGGGATGCCGTTCCCCTTCCGCCCTGGACACTGAATTTAATACAGAAAAAACATGTGGATGCGCCGTGACTGCAGATGTAAGGAGCGGGGAAGCTGGACGACGAGTGTTTGAAGGAATGCGTGAATTTCTGAGTGTCTGTTTTACTATGTATTCGCACTGAATAAATATTTTTGTACCGTATACGATGTAGTTCTTAGCATCTGCCACTTGTGGTCGCTGTTGTTTCTATTTGCAACCAGAAACTCATCCAGACGCAAACGAGACATATTTGAAGCTCAAATTTAAAACCTTTGCAACTAAGATAAAAAAAAAAAGTCAACAAATTAAACTTGTTGTTGAAGTTTCTCTTCAGCAGCTTTGGAGTAAAAACTAACAAGTTGCTGCTTGTTTAAACTCTACTTGCAGAGTTAGTATTATTAAGAAATTTACAGAGAAAAACGAATGGAGCGATACTGGAGAAACTCTGGCGTGATGTGACACGTGTTGACCTACATAATACCCAGATTTTGCTACTGATTCTAAAGGTAGCGTTAAAGTCTTCAGCTGTTTCCCACACCCAGCGTGGCTTATTGCGTAACTACGAGGTGTCACTATCTTCCAGAGTGAGTGTAGTCCTGTTTTTCTAACAGATAGGATATCATCCCACTGCAGGAGTTTAAAAAAGACCCCCCTTCTTTCTGTTCATTCAAGATGAAAATTGCATCATCCTCCCTCATTGCTGCTTTCCCATTTGTTTAACCAAACCTTTAGTCTTCGTTTCCTTTTAAACTATTTTTGTCTCCCTTTTAAACTACGTTAGTGTTAAAGGAGGAACTAAACGCGTGAAATACTTTAGTTGGTCTCTTTCAGGTAGTGTGGCCATAATTAGCTTGTCTCTACTTCCTTTTACTTGCTGGAATGTCTTAACAAACATCCAGTAATGATTTTTTTTCTACATCCTGGATGATTCCTGCAAAGACGTCATGCCTTAGATCCATCTAATCCTCTATAAGTTTAGAAAAATGAGAGATTTCATCTCATTGTGGTTAAGGGGCATGTTACACACACAGCTGCAGGTTTGTGGGGTTTTTTTTGCAGTGTCCACATGTTGGAGATTGGGCTCTGGGTTTCCTCCCTGCACCGAGGGTGGGACAGCGATAAGGGTATCTTCTCGGAAAGTGATGCGTTACTGTTGGGCCAGTTTAGGTGACTGATAAAGATGCAGTTCAAATGAAAAGGTGGGATCATGTCGAGACAGGCTGCCTTTATTGCCTAGAAAACCTGCAGCACTTAGCATTTTATTTATTTTGTTTTTTTTTCTGTTTTTTTTTCATCTAGAAAATAGAAAAATGTTGAAATCAACCTGGCTTATTATAAAGAAGTTGAAGCCCCTAACATGTCTAACCCCTTTTGACAACATCCACCAGGTGTTTGTGATGCCCTGCAATAAGTATTTTAGGTCCTATTGAAGAAATGTTTTCCTTCCCTTCTTCAAAGACTTCTTTCGATTCAGCATCACTGAAGGGTTTTTCCAAAATGAACAGCCTTCTCAGTACTTTGACTAGGCCTCAACGAAACCTTTGTTCCGCTTTCATTTGAAAACTCAGACATGAACTTTTTAATATCCTCCTGCATAGTCCATAGATTATAGCCATTTTTTTCTAGTTTCTTTAACAAACTCTGACCTTAAATTATGCCTGCATGGTTTTAGATTGTCTCAGTTATTTTTTTAAACTCCTGATTATGAATGAACCATGCAGGCTTGGAAAGTTTTCTTCTTTCAAGCAACGCAATCAAAGATTGAAAACCGTACTCTGTATTTACTTAAGTTTAATGTTAATAACTAATTAATCATTCTGAAACATTTAAGTGCAACGAGGCAAAAGCAAGAGGAAACCATAGTGGGTGATTATGCCACATAACTTGCACATTAAGCCTGGTCAGAGATTCTCCCCAGAGATGCAGAAGTAGCACAAACAGCAGCAAAGTTTCCATGGCTTGAGGGGAAATTTTGGTTAAGTTTAGGCCCAGCTTAGCCTTGCAGGTGTGTGACTGTGGTAACAAGCTGCAGCTGCAGAGGATCCCTAACCCACATACGCAAGGCCAAAATCCCAAATCAAAGTCATTGAGTCTTTCAAGCTCACCTCATTCTAGATTTATGAACTTTATTTAGAGCAAAAACTCAAACCATGTTGGAGATTAACCAACAAGAAGATGGCAGGTAAGGATTAAAATATTTAATTCACAGGTTGTTTCGTGACACAACTGACAGTGACTCATCCAACATATGCAGTGAAGAATATATTCATATACCTTGAGTGAAGCTGAGTCAGTTTATAACTAGAAGCTTCTCTTATTGGAATGTTATGTGAGAGAAGAATCTGAGGCAAAGAGATTCAACGACGCTTTGTAGAACAACTCTTACTACTTGGTGTCTCTACTAGCAGATTTGCACTTTTTGGATGTTTTCTTTCTTTTTTTAACAAAGACAAACTCATGGTTTGGCAGATTAGAAATAAAATTTGAATATTGATTTTTAAGTTTTGCCATTGATTATATTTAAGTTTAAGGTCTGAACTTGGACTGGGCAATTCCAACATCTATATGCATCAAATGAAACCCCTCATTTATGGATCTTTCTAACCTCCCCCCACTATTAGACATGGTTGCATAAAACCTAGATACAATCTGCATAGTGTGTGCTTCTAACATGGATACATGTGAAAAAAGTTCAAAGAGGCATTCATCATTTTGCAACTCATTCTTTGTAGAACAAACTGATTTATTTGCGATGACAGTTCTCCCAGTAGGCTGTGGAAAACTGCCGGCTTACATGGAAAATGGCTTGTTCTTTCGTCATAATCCTGAACCAGGTCATCTAGTAAATAACAGAAGGAAAACAAGCTCCTAAAACAGGTTTTAAAACCTCTTACCCCATGTACTATCTTTGCAAAACTACAGAGCAGGTGAAAAAGTGGCCTTTTTACACTTCCTCTAGTTTAAATACAATAGCAACATAAAAAACACCCACAGTTAAACATTAAACTGGGCAAAAACAAGGAAACAGGTCTTTTGTCAGGTTTGTAGGAGTTCTGTAATGTGCAGGAAATGAATGCATTATAAGGTACCATTATGAACCCTGTCTGCTTATTTCCTTTAACTCTGAATTAAAGATCACAAGACCTGCTGTGGTTTCTTGGCACCACCCACATTAGTTTTCTTCAAAGACGAGATATCTGCTAAGGTTACAGTCTGCAAATCTTAAGCTTAACGGTTTTTACCTTTAGAGACATCGGAGTGTTGACACAACATCATTTTCAGAGGGCTTTTGTGGAATTGTGGGAAACAGAGGGTCTTCGTTTCTCATAAAACTTGGAAACTCCTCTTGGATTCTCTTTCCTCCCTGGAGGGTCAAGTTCATTACTAGCCATCTATTCTGAGCCTCTCGTGTTTTGATATGCTCTATATATCCCAGTTCTGTTAAAAGTTGGAATAATTTATGCACCGTTTAGCATGTTTGTATGTAGCTAGTCCAGATCTCTTCAGTCATGCTAGCAGTAGATTAGCAGCTAATGCAACTTACAAACTCAGGTAAATTGTCTTGGAATACCAAAATAAAATAAAAGCATCAAAGCCCAAAAGAATCAAAATCCAATGAAAATGTTGCAGACATCATGCACCTAAAAACTGGCATTGCTTTTCAAATTCTTGCTGAGCTTCCTTCATCCTGTGCATTGTTTTTTTTTCTTACAATTTCTCCTACCAGTATCCTCTCGACATTCTTCTGATCTCTTATTTTTAAGTGATTTTGATCTGATTGTGTGTAGATCTAACTTACACCATTCAGATTCAACTTACCCTATCAGCTAAATAAAATGGGAATGACAGAACACTCCTGCTCCATACTAAAAAAAACTGTGAAATAAATATTTGCCTTTTGTTCTTTCAGATCATAATTTAAACAATTGGTTTTGTTCATTATTATTATTTTTTGTAAAGAACGATGTTTTTCCAAAATAGGAAGGAAATAAAAAGTGTTGCATGTGTTTTGTAATAATTTCAGAAAAAAAAATGTTCTTAAGTCTTGCAGCACTTTTTAGCCTATGAAACATTATTTTCAGGTTTTAGATGTAAAAATTCTGACCTTTGCTAAAGTACAGAGCCAACCAGCTTGTGGTTTAACTTTCCTGAGAAACAATTGCTTCACTACTTTTGCACAGCCAGAACTTTGTAACAGCAGCACGAGCTTCTGCTATAAAAACAGTGGAGATTCGTTTTCTTGCTGCTCTGATCGCTTTGAACGCTGTTACCCGTAACCTGACAACAGTGAGACCATCGATGTAAGAATTAAACTGAAAAAAAGATATAAAAACAGAGAGGATTAAATCTTACACTGGCAGGGGTCTCCCATCCATGGTAACTTCACATTCCTGACCTTAAACTGCAAGAAACTATATCAACGACTCACAATAAAGCATAAACCCTAAACTTTTAGGGCTTGACAGCCAAACCAAAAAAAAACTCTTCCTGTTCACTTTCTGTTTACAGCTGTTTAAGTGTACCATGTATCGTTTGAAGTTTGTATTGAAATACAAAAAAAAAATTAACCTTAATGTAAAAAAGGCCACAAAATCCTCATGTTCTCTAATGCTTTACATCTCCCAGCATTTCCAAAGCAACACTCCTTTACATTTGCAATCCTGAAACCTTCCCATATTTCATCATGTCCAAACCACAAACCTTCATATTTACTGTGGACAAAATAAAGCACAATATATTTCCTGTATCATATAATATATTGTAAAGTAGCTCTGCACATAATTTCGAGCTCAAATATCAATGCTCTATTACATCTTCTGAAATTATACATATAATGATGAATTGATCCCAGATTTTGTTTGAAATATCTCAAAAATAACGGTTTGCATCTATTTCCACTCCCTCTTAGTCAATATTTTCAAGAACATCCTTTCATTGCAGATAAAGCAGAAGTTTTTGGGGGGTACATATCTGACATCTTTGCACATCTTAACACTCTGCCACACTTTAGATCTCAGTCGGTGCAAAAGGAGAGAGAGGGGTAAAGAAAACAGTATTTAATATGTTACAATGACTTTCAACTGGCATGGAAAGCACTGCTGGAGAACTGGGAAAGAAGTGGAACAAAGAGGCAGAGTAACAAACCAAAAGGCAGTGCAAATGGAAGAAACCAGCAACGAACAAAGAAAGTTTGAAGGCATGGTGGAGACATGGTAAGTTGAACCAGAGGAGCAGGTCAGGAGAAATAAGGAAGAGAAGATGGAGCAATCAAAGGAGATGAGAAACAGCTGAAGCAGTGGATCAGAGTGAGGTCATTAATCACACTGGAGATATACACAAGACTAAATAAGGACAACAAACGAACTAAAACTCAAACATCCGTTTTTAAAAACCGCAAGTCTAAAGATCTCCTTTTATATTAAAGAATGGGCAACAATACCACAATAAAACATGCTTTGTAGCTCTGGCTGTGTGTTTAAGGATGTTCTCCAAGTATTCAACCCATCACTTTAAGCAGCTCTCCTGTCCGTCCAAAAGAAAACTATCATTTCCACAGCATAATACTGCCACCGTCATGTTTCAACATGGGATGGGTTTGTTTTGTGCTCCGATTCATTTTTCCCCTCAAATAGTGATTTGTAAGTAGGTCTGAATGTCCTCTTGGACTCACTGCCACACAACTGACTTAAATGGAAGAATTTCTGTGCACTCTGTATGTGGTTTGGCATTATTTTGCATGGAGGCAATGAGCCTGTGGTTCTGCTGAGGTGTAATGGAAGTCCATGTTGCTTAGTTTGCAGCCTTCAGACCATATGTGTCGTCCTGTGACTCTCATTTTAGTCCTGATAATACTCCAAAAGTTCTCTATGACCAATATTTATTCTCCTCACCGCCTCCACTTCTTCTCCCATGATGGAAACAGTGTTAACCTATTCTTGTTTCTCCTAAAATCTACAATAATCTCCTTTGTTTTATTCACATTCAGGGTGAGATAACTGTTTCCACACCATGCCACAAAGTGGTCCACAGTTCCCTGTACTCAGCTCCTTGTCCATCTGTGATACACTGCACTATAACAGAATAGTTATTATTATTAATAATAATAATAATAGTTTTTATCTAAGCCAATCTCCCTCTGAACTCTTTAACTGGTTTTGCTTGACAATCCCCTCAAGGCTTCAGTTCTCTCTGTTACTGATTCACTTTGGTATCATCCTTTTTTCTTCTGCTTAACTTTCTGTGAATATGTTGAAATCTTTCCCAAAATTCAAATGAAAAACTATAATCTGGAATTTAGTCATTTGAAAGCTAAAATCTTTAAGAAATAAAATCTTAGATGTATTTTACTCTTTCTGCATAATGAATATGTGTTATATAACGTTGTTTTTAGATTTACTTTTACAATGAGGAAAAAAAGGTATTTGAAAACCCTGCGATTTTTACAAGTTCTCCTCCCACTTACAAACCATAGAGGGGTTTTATTTTTTTTATCTTAGGTGCATGTCTACTGTGAGAGATAAACATTGTGTGATTTTTTTAAAATAATTTGCATGTTACTGCTGCATTTGAAATTCCGCCATTTAACAAAAATTCTGGCCCTTAAATACCCGCTAGTCTGCCGTAACTCCACTTATTATTCTAAATTAGACACAGCTGATTGGGGTTGCTAGCTGCCTAAAGACACCTGTCCACCCCACACAGTCAGTAAACCTCCAACTACTAACATGGCTAAGACTAAAGAGCTGTCCAAAAACACCAGAGACAAAAGTGTAGACCTCCATGAAACTGGAAAGGGTGAAAAAGGATCAACTGATCAACTGGAGCAATTATTTGAAAATGGGAGAAGCTACACAGGACTCTCAGTTTTTCTTGGATTGACCATTTGAATGCTCCAGAGGACTCATGAGGGGAAGTTATTTAGTCATATGAGGCCAAAATAGGACTTTGGGGTCTTAATTCCACTGAATCCGTTTGGAGGATGAAGAATGCAGAGTACATTTCAAAACAAGGGAATCATCGTGCTTTTGGGATATTTTTCTGCACATGGGGTGGAACATCTACACTGTATTAGGGAGAGGATGAGTGGGGACATGTGTCTTGAGATTTTGAGAAATAACCTCTTTTGCTCGGTTGGAGCATTGAAAATGCTCCAATAATTTGTAAGTAGGAGAACATGCAAATACTTATTTACCTCAGTGTAGCTGTCATGTTAACAGAAGTGTAAATCTCATCTGGTCCTACAGCGGGGAGTCTTTGCTCTGTTTCCTACTGCTCTGTGTGATGTTCAAACACTATGATGGTGTTTTATGAACTAAATCTACATGAAATATTTCTACAACGTCTTCTTTGGTCTTCCTTCTGCTGTTTGCTATCCTTCTACCAACAAAGGCCTTTCCTCAGCAGCTTCAATTATATTTAAATAAAAGCTACACAGATGGACTATATTTACTAATAATGTGACGTTTTCGAAGGTTTTCAGCAAGGTTGCCAGGTTCTATAATACATAACTGTCACATGGGAATCTCAAACAAACCCTCGATGGCTTCAAGTATTCTCTAGTTCTTACAGATTGCATGTTAGGAGGTAAGTGTAAACATGCAATTACTGAAGTCACACACAATAAAAAAAGCAATTATAGGTGCAGTCGCATAATCTTCCCTAAAGCTGTTTTCACCCAATAATCAATGATTAAAATCTCAGGCCAAATAAACACAACTACAGTTTATCAAAAATCCAAAGAGCTGCCAAGTTTTTGTTTAAGATTTATTAATAATTTACCACCGGCGGCGACTGATTTACATCTGCCCACCAACAATGCCCAATCCCGCAGTTTGTTGATTTGTCAGCCCTGTCTGCTCGGACATAACGAGTGATAGAAGAACTGAATTATCAATAGGTGCTGAGTCATGAATGTTGTTTTTATTATTTTTTTCTGCTCAGTAAAGGCAAAACTTGTTCATGTTATTTATCATGTTTGGCTTCAGTAACAGAGGGCAAATGGTTGAGGGGTGTGGGGTCAGTCTTTGCACTTTACTAATACTGCACTATAGTAAACCTCTGTGTCAACCACAAGATGAATTTAAGGTTAGATGTGTGTTAAATAAAGCCTCAGACAAGTGGAAAAATCAATGTGGCTGAGTCAGCTTACCTACCAAACCATGCTCTTTACCACAGCTGACATTTTCACAGCTGCTGCCTTAAGAAGCAGACTATGCCGTGGAAAAGTGGGTCTGAAAAAGCCTAAAGGTCCTGGCAGATAGTAATATGTTTGCTTTATTTCAAGGTGAGCAGACGGAGGGAGACGCCGATCTGTCTGCGACTGCCTGGCGATTGTTCAAGGTAGTCCAGCTGTCCACCCGCTAAAACCTGACATAGAAATGGTACATTGTGTTTTTTTTGTGGGGGGGGGGATAAAAAATGCATTGAAATTTTGAAGAAAACAAGAGTTCACAAAACCCTTAATTATGTGTTACACCTATTTAAAGTAAGCATTGACAACAAACAGGTCTTAATGCATTTAAAGCGATTGAAAATACTAATTATGACACGTGAGGCCCGCTGTCATTGTTGGGTTATCATCGGCTCTGATGAGATTACTGACATGCATTAAAGAGTAAACAGCTATTTGCAGTGTAGTCATACTGGAGCTGCTTTGTAACTAATCGTATCTGGGTGAAAGAAATTTCTCTTAAGTCAGTACAGACTTTACAAACAAAGTCATCGTTTATTTAGTCTTCATTTTTTTAATGAATCAATAAAAATGCTTAGACAGAACGAAATCAGGTTGAGGAATTGCTGCAACAACACAATTAAAGTGTTCACTGTCACTACACACATGCAGTGATGATTCAATGCAATCTGCAGGGTTTCCTCAGGTAAGAAAGTTTATAACCAATCTGAATATCGGCTCAACTACATTGTTTGATAAATAAGAACAATTGCAATGAATGTAGCTACTTGGTTTGAAATATGTCTGTATAATTTAGTTGGAATAACTAGCCTTTTGTGAAACGGCATAACTAACTTGGAAAGTTCAATTAAGGCAACTGGACGTGAAGTTTTGAACGACGCACACTTGAATACATATGTTGAGCTTTCAGACTCTTTTTTTTTTTTTTTTTTTAAAAGACCACTCTGTTTTTAATTTACATTGTATTGCCAATTAAGTTTTTATTGATCAAATAGAATTCCAAATCAATACCAAGCTAAAAGCAAGAATTATTTCGCATAAAACCTGCAAGCCTTTAAGCAAATAAATAAATAAATAAATGGTTTCTGATTCAGTTATAAATCTTGTTGAATGGGTGGTGAACCTTTTTAGATAAACCGTTTCCTTGACAACCACACCTAACAGGTGTCATTCACAGGCAACTTAACTTCGGGGTTAAGATGCTCTGCTACGAAACTGCATTAATGCTAAGGGCTGAAATATTAAGCCTAGGTAGGTACAGATTTAAAACATTTGCTACAGAACAGAAACTTTATCAGCCATGAGTCTTTTAATAATTAGCATAATTTGTGTTTATTTATGAAACTTTATTAATGAAACAATACATGTGCACACGATTCAATTGAGGTTTATATATGCCGTGGCTCAAAAAGATTTTCTAAAAATACTGTTATTATCGCTTCTGAGGTCTCTCTTATAAACCCAATTTAGTATATTGTAAATAAGGAACCTATAGAGGGGCTTCCACATTTATACAAGTGCTATTGATTAAAACCAAAATCTTTAGGTATATTTTAATCGAAATTTTTAGTATTGACTTTTGAAAATATTGCTGATTGTTATTACAGTTTAATTATTATAAAATGTTATAATATTTGACCTTTTTTTCGTCCTGAAAGCTTCACTGTGTGAAAGAGCACATGTTCTTTAGTAAACCGGTTCGACTGACATTCAGAATCTCGCGACAGCATGACGTATGTGACGCAAGCTTCGCCGTCCAATCTTTGAGATAAAGCTGGCAGCAGCGTGGTCTGCAACTCAAGGGCATCCGGACCGGCGAGTGAGAGAGAACCAGGATCTGGCCGCTGAAGTTTCCTCGTGTCAGAGGCTGTCATTAAGGAGAGACGTGTGTGTTTCTGCCCAGAAGTGAAGGTGAGTGTTATTACCTGTTAATAAAAACTACATTTTGAAGAATTGAAAACGAGTCGGGCTAGTCAACACAATTTTACAGACAGGCGCGTGGAAAGATAAAACCTCATTATCTTTATGAACATATTGTAAATGATAATGTAATCTTTAGTTAAGTTTTTTAAAGCTGCATTTACATTTTGAAGGTGGCATATAATGGCCTGCTAAGCTCAAATATCCCTGATATTAAAGGTGAAAGCACCTGTCTGAGAAGCACGTTGTCTTTGCTCCAAGGTTGACATGCTGAGCGGAGCAGCAAAGGACGCCATAACTGAGGAAGCCGGTAGTCACGTTCACTAGCCACAGTTAACTTGATATCAGATTGATAGCGGTCTGTTAAAAGGTTCAGTCTCCTTCATTGACTCTGAAAACATGGAGGCGCTGCTGCTGACCCTGGGAGGACATCAGCTGTCCACTGCAGGAACCTCAGAGCCAGGCGCTCTTTTTCTAACTTATTTTTCCTACCCTGTCAAATGGAGTGATGTGATGCAGGAGGTCCCTCACTGATAAATTATTCTCCAGCACATGGCCAATAGTGTAATAAACCAGGTGTATCTAACTAAGGCTGTCTACAGATTTACAGAAATCAGAGAATGAGAAGTTGATTTTGTTTGTTACTTTTTTTATATGGGTTTAAAATAGGCTTTTGAGTTTTACCAAATTAAACAAAACTGATACAACGTAAGTTTTTCCAAGTAAAGAGTAAAAAAAGAAAGCCATATTTTGTTGCTTAATGTAAACAATTATAGGTTCCTGGGGTCCAACTTCCTCAGAGTTATGTTTTTTTCTCAGGGTTTTCTTCAAGCTTTGCTGCAGTGTGACCATCACATGATTTTACCCCTGAACAATGACTCCCATGCACCCGTCACCCTCCCCTCTCCTTTTTTTAATATTAAATGTGATTATTTTCTACCTCATCGGCAGCCATCTCACTGCACCTTTTTTTCCCACCTTTTCATATAGGGACAAACTATAATAGGTGCACGCACGTTCCTGACTCTTGTGTACTTTATGTGTCAAATACCAGTAATTATGCAGGTATTCATTTTTCTCTATTGTTCCTAACTATTTGGTTTCAGGGAAATTGTTGGTATAACTCTTCCTCGTGTCTCATTACAGGAAGAGAATGTTATTTTTTTCAGTAAGAAGGCATTAAAGGCTGTTCCTGATGGGAAAAATGTATTTTTTTCAAATTGTATTTATCTCCTGATATCCATCATTTAGACTAGATATCTTTAAGAATGTGTTTATGTTGAAGTCTCTTTGCAGGAGAAATATTAGTCAATAAATGCTTAAAAAAATGACCTCAAAGAAAGTGGATGTTGTTAATTGATGCATTTATGGGTGAAGAATATATTTAGATTGTATTAGTATAATAGAAAGGGGAAAAAAGTTGAAAGCACCATTTCAGGAAACATTGTTTGATCCTGATTTCTGCCTAAATGATTGGTGCATCTCTATTAATAACTGAGGATGGGATTAGTTGAGCCAAAGCAGCTTTATTGCACATTTTAACTCATGCTGTTGTAACATGAGAAAACTCTGTTGCAACCTTTTTAAGAAACAGTTGTTTGGTCATTTACTAATGCCTCAGCTGTTAAGCTACTTTTTAAGGCTGTTAGTTAATGCAGACCTTGAAGTTGAACTTGGGCATATTTTATTTATTTTTTTTGGCAGAAAAACCTTAAAAAAACTTATCATGGCACCAGAGAATAGCTGGTTGCTTTTTATGTGTGTTTTATTTTAAAAACCTTGACTACAAGAGCAGCGAGTCTCAGCCTAATCTCCTTCCAAAGCTCAGGGGAGCTCGGTATCCGGCCTGCTGCGATCCTTCAAGGGTGGGACTCGATTTTTGTCTCGCTATCTGTCCCACACACACACACGCATCACTCTTGACTTCAAGCAATGCCTCCTACCTGGAATTATGTTTGAAAACCTGCTGTAAGGGGTTCAGACTTCCTGATCTGGCACAAGCCCATTTTGTGCAGGCTGTTGTGCTGCATTGTTTGCATACATTTGAAAATTCCCAATGCAATCTGTGTTCCATCTTTCTTTACCCATATGTTTCTGTGTCTGGTAGTTTAATTTGCCAATCTGATTAACGCATTAGCTCTGAACAGTCCGGTATGTTTGGTATGAGAGATTATGGAACGGTTTTGCCCACCCTGGAGAGTCATTAAACTTACAGTCCATCTCATCCTGACATTTTTATAGTTCAAATCAGGCAGACTTAAGATGAGATCAAGGTTATCCACAACTGGACCATATTCTAAAGTCGGTTTGCTTCAAAATTCAGAGAATAACCAAAGTTTTTTTTTTTAGGGCAGGATGCTTCCTTATTTGATTTCGCATTCTTGACACGGGAACTTCAGGATTTGTACCGGTTCTGCTTTTTTTTTTTTTTTAACAGACCGTTGAGTTAATGTCCTGCTGTAGTGGTCCACGAACTGACAGGTTAGCCCGGTTCTGCTACCTGTCAGAAAGGCTTTAGGTGCAAAGCTGCATAAACTTTTGAGATTTATTTGGACAAAGAGCAATAAGAGATTCTCGCATTATGCAGAAAAAATACCCGAATCAAGGTGTGTCATCATGATGATAAAAGAACTAGAAGTATTTAGGGTGGAAACTTTTTTTAATCAGATCAATCAATCATTAAAGTAATAATTTAGTTATGGATTAATCATTATTGGAGTGTTAACGCTCTGAAACATGCCTTTAGCTGAGAGAACAACTCACGGAAGCTTGTGATGAATTTCACTGCTAAGGCTAAATCAGAGAGGGATGGATGACAGTTATTTAGTTTCCAGACATCGATTTGGGAATGTTGTCAAAGGGCTTCATTCAGCCAGCTGACTGGCAGTGTGGGGTGACATTGTTAAACCAGAGAGATCCTGCAGCGTTTCAGCGCCTTTATTGCAGAGCATGAGGGGTTCATGGCCGACGTGTTAATGGTTTATACCAACTGTTTGAGCTTCAACCTGCATTGTTAGCTTGTTTAATTCATTGCTATTAAGCGAGATATTTAGCTGTAATTCAGAGAGACAGTTGATCCAGTGTTTGTCTAGAGCTCCAATAGTATAACCTGTAGTTTTATATTTTCACGAGTATGGCAAAGGGTCAAAAAGTTTCATTGAACCCACCAAGGTCCTGATAAGCATGTGTTGTTTTACAGATTTTAGTGTTTGCTCTTTGGGAAGGTCAGCCAAGGTTCAAAGGTCAGAGCATTCATTATTGGTTTTTAAGCTTAGATTTATGTCGATAAACTATGTTTTTTATGTTTTATTCAGCTCCCCTGTATTGTATGGAAATGCAGATATTTTTTGTAGCACTGGGCTAAAGGATAAGAATAAATGAGTAGTTTAAAAATTCTAGCAAAAGCTTCTGTTGCTAAAAGGGAAATAAAAAGGGAAGCAATTTGTCATCCTTTTTTTTTTTACAAACAGCTTAGCATAAACTCCTAAGATTTAACTTAAATAAAATTTCTGCATATATGTGGCTTTACAACGGTTTGTTATGAAGTCTTTGTACTTTTTCTTGAGGCTAAAGACGATCTCTTCACCTCTGTTACCAGTTTGATTGCAGCGGTTCAAGTTCCCAAAACAAAAGGATGTTTTTAAATGTGATAGGCTAAACTTGTTTAGTCTTTCTCGACCTGTACTGTCCTGATAGAAGAAAGGAAGGAACTGTTAGCTGAAGGCCAAGAAAAGGCTCAATGGTGTCAGATGGCAGCGAATCAGAGCTTATATTTTTAGCCCGGGCTCTTGTGTGACGATTGTTCATTGCAGTTTGCTCCCATAAATATATATATACTCTACATGTAGAGCAGATCTACAGGTTGAAGAGAAAGACTTGCTGAGCTCATTACCTTTGAATTTTAGTGAAGAAAAAGTTCTTATAGAAGTGAAACAGTGTTTAGTTTGGCTGATCATCTTTTTCCCCCTGAGGAGCTGGTCCATTTGCTGGTAACTGAGTTCACATCCCGGCAATGGGTGTGTGTTAACATGTGCAGCACACTGCTCTCTTTTGTGTCCGCACACGGGTCGTTCTTTCAGGTTAGCCACACAGGAAACCCCAGGGATGTTTTGACAAAGAGGTGGGACAGCATCTTTGGAAGCAGAATAATGCTTTAATTGAACAAAGACCCGTTTGTTAGAGGAAGAGAAAAATGAGAAGTGAAAATATAAACGTAGTAGTAGTGGATGTTCATCTTCTTTAGAATGGAGTAGGTTTTGAAAGGGAATTGTTTTAGGACTGCAAGAGTCTCCAGTTGTTTTGTCAGTTAAATAATTAAGTCTTATTTTTGTGTTTTGTTTATTTTTTTATAGAGTCCTGAGAAGCAGCGATGGAACAAGCAAGGTCAACGATATCTAAAATTGTAAGTACTGTAACAACTCAAAAAGTTTCTCTGCATTGTTCAGATTTCATACTAACATTGTTGCCACCTTCGAACGAATGAGGACGTGACTTTTTCATTATTATACATTATTATACATGGAATTATTTCAGTTTGTTTTTGAAAGCCAACAGTTCTTTCTATTTAAAAGCAAAACATATGATTAGTGACAATATGACAAAGTTTTAAATCCTCTAGTCGTCACAGTACATTTTTTCCCTTCCCCCACAATTGGGACTGGCTGTAAATGAATATCTGGAAGCAGGTAAGACATAAAAACTCATGGTAAAAAGTGAGCATAGCCTGTCCAGCAAGCAAGTTTAATAAGTAGGTAAACTTAACTTTAAAGAACTTAAGGGGAGGCAACACTTAAATTATTTACTAAATGTTTTATATCTTTTCATTTTAGTAAATGGTTAATAAACAGGATCCTGGGGGAAAAAAATGCTACAAAGCCCAGGAATTCAGATTTTGTTTACACTTCAAAGAATATTATTGTTGTCATATGACAACTGCTAAAAGTCATTGAGCAAATCTGAAGTGCTAGATTAGGGGAACTGATATATTCATTATGCACATCAGCCAGAACTAATGAGAAGATAGTGGGAATACTAAAGTTATGAAAGCCAAGGAATAATTTTCGGTGTGCTACACCACAGTAGCAACCTTTTATTTTGTAGTTATTAAGCCAATGCTGTGTCCAGACGCCGTTCATTTAAAGTGCAAACAACTTGCTTCAGTCTTGGTGATTTGCTTTTGCAGTACTTCCTGCCTGGATTATTGTTCCAGTCCACCCCTGCCATAAGCATCAGTTCACCCTACATTGTTTTTGTTTCTTCTCAAAATAATCCTTCCCATTTGATGCTGAAGTTGCACTCTTTGAGTTTTTCTTGGATACAACAGCTCACTGCATAACATGCCGGCATAAATGACAGTGTATCATCTGCAGGCTTCTCAGTACTGGTTGAGGTGATTTCAGTCCATGTGCATCTCCCAATGTTGAGCTTTTGGTAAAACCTCATTTTTATTTAACACAGCCTCAAAAGTTACTTTAATGAATCTCGATAAGAAACAGAAAGAATAAAATGATCACATTGGAACAATCGGGAGATTTATTTTTCAGCAAGTTCTAATGAAAAAAACATTCATGTTTTCTGCATCAAGCAGGACTTAGTCAACTTGAAATTTTTATGATGGGACAATGAGAAGATTACTGTTGTCTAAATTATATATAGATATTATTTCACTGCTGCATTTTTTTCTTTCCTATTAAAATGGGCCAATTTTAGTGCCTAGCAGTTTTAGCAGGTACTGTAAGGTCACTGACAGATCCTGGAAGGTGAGTAATTCTTGCAAGTTGTGAGGGACATTTAACATAAAGGCTCCAATCATTATTCATCTTGACTTTATGATGTCTGCACCTTTAATGTGTCCGTTTTCCACCTTCTAAATAAAATAACCTACGCGTATTCAGTCAGGTTCTGCAGAGTCTTGCTCTCATCCTTTGCTTTGACTCAGGCGTCTACATCGGCTTTTCTCTTACTTATAAAAAGAACATTTTAAACAACCTGTTAAATTATACCAGGGTGTAGGAAATATGCTGCTCTAGTTAGCTTCGAGCATTTCATTGCTCTATATTCAGTGTTTTTCTTTCTTTTTTTCAGTTTGTCAGCCTTATAGTGATAGCTCCTCTGATCAGGGCTTTTGTGTTTGCTTTGTTGGCAAAACTTCCTTGTGTTTTATTTCTGGTCAGTCGCCATGTTAGCAGGGTTTCAAACTTGCAGCAGCAGATGAGCTTCTGCAGCAAGAGGCTGAGTGTTTCTGGATTTGTCTGGAAGAGGTCTGATACTTTGGGTAAATAAGCTTGGGTGTGTTTGTATCCGAGTTTTTTTTAAAAATTGTCTTTCTTACTTTTCAGTATCAATTATAAAGAAAGCAGATTTATTACATGGGAAATGAAACCTACAGTCAACACATCTGTAGAGCGTATTGTCCATTCCTGATGAAAGTAGTTTAAGATTTAGCTGCCAAAAAAACAAAAAGGAAATGTAAAACCTTCCTTTGCTCTTTGAAGTTTCTGCAAAAACCTAATTAAAGTTACCAAATAAGAATTTGGAACAGACTAATTTGAACCCAGGAATATTTACTTCTATTTCCTTCACAAAATTAAAGCTAAGAACATTGAGGCATTTGTTTTGAAACGCTTTAACTCTTATAACACTAAATAAAATTTGACGTTATCTTCATAAATCAGCAGATTAGTAAAGTGAGCCCACCTCTGTGGGACTTAATCCCAGTTTAATTAAAATTTGTCACTAATGGAGTGGTGCAGATTGTACACACCTTCTGTAAGAACAGCTGATTTCAATTCTCTGCATTTTCTTCTCTTTCCATAGTTTAACGGTGAGCCACACACCTACACGCGATTCAACTTGACCCAGAACATGGAAGGCGACACGAGCCAGGTGGAGATGAAGCTGTCGTCGGACGTGGACGAGGAGGTTGGGGAAAACGGCGTGGGTGAACATCGTCATTCCAACTCCAACGGCAAACCCTACATGGTTCAAAAGCTCGGCCGCACACCCAAGCACCTCTGCTTCATAGCTTCTTCCGTCCTCCTCGTCTTCATCATCGGTAAGGGTCACGCTGAACGAGGAGTCAGCCGTTTTTATAGGGTACATTTTAAAGATTTGGGTTTTTCTTTACTTAATAAATGGGAGTATTGCATGTTGGCAATGATTTCTTGTACAGACAGATGTATTACTTTGGTTTTAATTTATTTAAATAAAGAAAGGAATAAAAAAAAGATTCATTTCTTTTTGACAACATACATAATGATTAAGTTAAAACCAAAACCATTTTCTGTCATGAAGTCCGGATACTTTAATTTTTTATTCTGTACTGTGCCATCTTCATATCATTTTCTTTACTCTATAATCTTTTAACCTCGATCCACTGATTGCGTTCAGGATACCTGATTGGCTACATGACTCAAGGGAAAAAGGAGGCTGCCCCCGTCTGTGCTTCCTCTGTTAGTCGCATTGAAAGCGAAGTTCCCCACGAGACCGGCGCTGCCCCCCTCATGGACTGGGATGATGTCAAACGTCTTCTGGCTGAAAAATTCACCGCTACCAAAGTAGAAAAGGCCTTCGGGTGATTAGAAAATTGAGCGGCTCATTAAAACAGTCACCAGATTTCTTAGCGGCAGTATTTGTTACATTACAGGGGTAAAACTGTCTTTATATTCTGCTGCAGTGACTTTTCTGCGCTCAGCCACCGAGCTGGCTCCCCTGAAGATGATAACCTGGGAAACAAAGTGCTGCAGAGGTTTAAGGAGTACGGTATGAAGACCTGGGCGGATGAGCACTTCATCAAGGTTCAAGACCCCCCCACGTCTGGCTACAACAGAATCGTGTTCAAGAAAGCGTCAGAGCAACGTCCGAAGGGATTCCTGTCCTACAGCAAGACTGGATCAGTACAGGTGGGGAAAAACATTTCAAAAACAGAGAGAAAACCAGAACGTCTAGTGTCTAGTTAAGCAGGCGGCTGCTGTGTGTTTAGGGGGCAGTGCTGTATGCTCGTTATGGCCAGGAGGCTGACTTCGGGCAGCTGCGAGGGCAGAACGTCGACATGAACGGCAGAGTCATGCTGGTCAGAGCTGGAAAGATTAGCTTTGCTGAGAAGGTGACTGATTTTAAAACAAAATAAACAACTTTTTTTACCTTCTCTGAAATTGGCACATTTATATGTTCTGTTTGTTTTTCTTTACAGGTTGCAAATGCTGCCAAAATGAATGCCTCTGCTGTTTTGATCTACCCAGATCCATCTGATTACAGCTTTAACGAAAACACTGAGCTCTATGGACACGTGAGTCTCTTACCTGATGTTAAATCTGTGTGATCAGGCTTTTAGATGAATGAATTAGCTTTAGAGAACAGAATAAAATAAAAACGGCTATCAAAGGCAATGATGGTCAGTGATACTATGGTCCTTTAAGCATGTATTTTTGGCATTGAAGTCAGATTGAGTCCTCATCTACAAAAGTGCTCTGAAGTTTAATGTTATGACATCAGATCACTGTGGTTTGTGCTAGTTTTTTTTTTTTTGTTTTTTTTTTTTGAGCTTTTTACGGCACTAGTGGC